>JACEIK010000060.1:403917-421274 GCA_018107945.1 Datura stramonium
ATATAATAAATATTACTAGTTATAATTTTTCTCATGCTAATTTGATAAGAAAATATATTTTAAAATGCTACAGTAGTCAAATTTCACATAATTTGACTCTCAAAAAATAAATATAATATATGAAAAAAGAGAATTAAACATAACAATCAATTTGGGCTGGAGAGATAGGAGTAAATATAGTTTAAATGCTGAAAATCGAACTGTTAAAACTATGGTATAAATTGTGATTCTTTAGTCACAACTCATGAACTAGCTTTCTAGTCAAATTTCAGACGGACATATTACAAAATTTGAATAAGGAAAACTCTTAGATAAAGCCAAAAAATATCATGCCATTTCTTTTCCCAAATTATCTTTTTTGGTCTTTTTCATAAAGTTCCTAGCTAATTAATTGCTAGGAGGAGCTTAACCCCCCCACCCACTTTACTTTATACTACCATAAGATATAAAGGAAATAGGTTTTATTAGAAAAGCTATCTCCCTTCTCATTGGATTTAATCTGTCATTTTTTCATTCCCGAATTTTGAATACTCCCTCCTTTTTAACTTAAAAAAATTATTAGTCTTAAAGTTTGTGTATAATCAAATGATGCCACATAAATTAGATCATGCAATAGTCTAAATATGATAAATGTCAGAATTCATGTAGCCGATCCAAAAGAATTTGCAGCAAACATCTAGCTTGTGCTTTGTTACCACTTGAACAGCAGTGTCCGAGAAAAGCAAAGGCAATAAAGTTTTGTCGGGAGGGTATATAGACACATACTTCAGGCTAGAGATTGCATCACGTCTCATAAAGAGCTTTCTATGGTTTCTTTCAGGTTAGGCTTTGTGCAACAAAAGACAGATTTTTGTGTTCACAAGAATAATATCTTCCTACTCCACATTGAATTCTTCAAAACCATGTCACATACACAGTGTCACGAGGAAGTAAAAACTGAAAAATTCTCTTAATACATGTGATTCCTTGGCCTAGGTATTCATGGCAGTTAAGCAAAGGATCACATTCTTTTCTCTTAGTCTCTCTTACATGTCATGCTTTTTGCAATTCCATCACCACCAGAGACAGAAGAAGAGAACAATCCAAAACCTTTCTTTCTACAAAAGGGACTTCTTTTGATCAAAGCTACCTATATTACCTCGGAATGTGTGCCATTCTGCCTTCCAGAAACATTGTCATACGAACAATTTTCTACGACCGTAGAGAAGAGGAACTCATTAATATATATGAATTTCAACTCCGCTGGAATACTATTATCCACATCATCTCTTGACAAAAATATGAATTACAAGATATGAGTTTTAGTGTTTATGATGAAAACTGAAAGGATGTATCATTATTGGACAGCAAAACACTCACTATGGCAAAAAGGGAGGGGGAAAGGGTTGGTTTTTTCAGTCACATTTCAGGGTGATGCCTCACTGATAAAAACGCTACAAAAATTATCTGGCAAATGGAAAAAACCTGTTGGAAGAAGGAATGTGCTCTTCTCCTAGCCTAACTGCACCACTGGGTTTTCAAAGTCATATAACCAACTTGTGTCTTTACTCTGGTAGTTTCAAGCGATTGAAGAGAACAAGAAAGCTGTGCTCTGGAATGACATAAAGAAAGCCAAGGTCTGCACCTTTGACATGCGGCCCCATTCCCTACGGAAAATTAACAAACATATGAATAGAAACCAGGACCTCTAACTTACGCCTTTCAACAACCTGTGAGATAGAAAGTCCAAGGGCAAAAAGGACATAAGCATGAATCCAATTTTATTACCTTGCCGTTGAGTTGTAGAAGTTCCCCCTCAACCCACCTTGGGTTTTTGAAACCATATTCAGCTATTCTTCCTTGACCTTTGTAACCAGCAAGCTGGAAGAAACAAACATGATGAGTCATGCCTGTAATTTCTGGAGCAATCTAAACTGGATCATTTGACTGTTATAATTCTCAACGCAGTAACCGACTTCCATATAGCCAAATTAGTTGATGCTGAGTCACGCTAAATCTATGGTTCACCGTGAAAAGTTCCATTGATCAGTGTAATACGGATCATGGTTAGCAACTAATGGTTTATGGGCACAAAATAAACAAACCATGTGTAGGATGTCCCAATTATTTTAGCCTTTTAAGTTATCCAGGCTCAAGCAACTTTAAATGCGTCAAGTTTGAAGTAAATGATTAAATGTTGAGATGCTGGTATCATTAAACTTTTTCATATAATAATAGAGCAGTAGTAGTAATATTCGTCTCCACTCTCCATGCCACCTTGATTAATTCAAAAAGAATCTGTGACCTCTACCTCTACAGGTCACCAAGGCTTAGGCTGATGGGAAGAATTCTCTTACTATCATCTTTCTTGGTTACTAAGGTTGTTACTCTTAATCCAGCTCTTCAACCGCTAGGAAAGCCCTTTTAGGGGCACCTACAATCAGTAATATTATTCATCGTATCTAAACTTCATACCAGAACGATGTTCATTGACCAATTTGAAATTAATCACTTTGACCTCAATAAATGAAGAGACTCGGGCAGTTTTGCACGGAGAGTAGAAGCATAACCATCAGGAATCCTCGCCAAAAGGCACATATTGGATGGTTATATTTATCCGCTTATAGCAGAGATGTAATTTGACATATTAAAATTTACATGGTAATAGCAATTTCTCAAACCAATGCTGAAGTCTGATCTTCAGTCATCTTTTGGAGTTATGATCACAGAAACTTAAAACAGTTTCTTCTTTTGAGAAGAAAAAAGATTCAACGCTTCTATTAATAGCAGCTACAAATTTCAGGAAATATCTCTTAACGGTTTGGCCAACTGGAGCATGGAACAAATTATAAATAGTGTCAAAAGGGGGACAGTAGAAGATACTTTTGGTAACTAAGACATTGTTGAACTACCTGGGAAATCCAAAACAATGCTAACCACACAACACGAGAAGTAGATTCAAAAAAGCAATTATCCACCAATACTTACCACACCAAGTTCATCCGGATACATTCCCCTGTTAGACAAGCGACTTCCTTTACCTATTTTAGCTCGAAATGTCACCTGAAAATCAAAAGCTTTACAGCTCATTAGGCTTTCATAAAAAGAAACAAAAATAATTCTTAGAGTGAACTATACCAACCTGGCCAGCAGGCACATTGATATCCCCTGTTAGCTTTACGGCCTCAACATACTCAAAGAACTCGACATCAGAGGATTTCTCAGTGTCATTTACATTCCAGTTGCCATATTTCCGCCTTAATTGCACCACCTCAGTTCCATAAGGTCCAAATGCACCAACATATAGACCTAGAATTATGAAAAAATCTACATTACTGATAAAGTTCCACCTCTTTAGCTCTCTCCCTACCCCATCTCTCTCTCCTGGTTTAGGAGTTGATGTCAAAGAGAGAGTTTCCTCATAGGAACGTCCGCAAATTTGATCAATTACTCTTCATGCTTTGTCAGCAGACATAGATATATGTTTACCTAAAGCATATACTTCGGTTTTTTTCTTCTTTAGCATAAGGTTTTCCTCCTCCTACTGAATCATAAGCATCTAGATTTTTTTACTAATATTAACGACGAGATCTATTATTGCTTTTTGCATGTCCTCTAAAATTTAATGTAGGTGCAAATTCTCCCAATTTGTGGCCTACCATACTATCCGTTATATAAATAGGCAAATGCTCTCTTCCATTATGGATAGCAATAGTATGACCGATCATTGTGGGTATAATGGTAGATGCTTGGGACCAAGTTACTATTATTTCTGAGAGGCATAAAAATGCATAACCATGTGGAGGTTTAGCAGGTATGGAGGGATGTATATTTTAGTGTGGGACATGACTGTATTTATATTTGTACTTACACAAGAGAGAGAGAAGCGGGGACAGGGGAATGTCTTACCTTCAAAAGGATCTAAATCCCCAGGAGAGGTTGTAATTCGACTAAAACTTGTGTGTTCAGATAATCTGTATCGCTTCTGTGCCTGACTAACTGCAAGTTTTAGCATCTCTTTCACATCTCTAGAAACCTACAGCAAGAGTACATTCAAGGAATCAAATAGAATAATACACCTAAAACTATCAAATCCATAGAATCTTGACAACACAAAAGCTAAATCTTTAACTAGAAAGAGAAAAACAGAAAGGCAACAGTCTGAAAAAGGTGGAGTTTCATGACAACTTTTCTCACTTAGGACCCAGACACTCTCTTAATGTGACGAAGTAGCTGGTTGACTTTCCATCATTTTACTTTGTGATGATGGAATGCAAACTACAATTTACCTCTAATTGTAAAAACAACAAGGAAACCCCAAATATAGAGCTCATTGTGACATGAGATAATATCCTCAGACTACAACTGCAAGCAGAATGTAAAGATCATACTTAAGAATTTGCATACTTTTGAAGAAACTTTATCAGAACTCCAAAATGCCTTGGCCACATCAGGAGGCATTAGTTCAGAGATACCCTGGGCTGCAATAGCTGCCTCATTAACGCTGGAAGCAATATTTTCTTCAACATCATGATCTCCAAGTCTCTTAGGAATGTGAAACACAAAGGAATCCCTTGCCACATCTTTGATTTCAGCAGGTAAGCGAACAAATTCGTCCTTTACTGGATTGTCTTCTTTATTATGTAATACACCCCCTATAAAAAGCTTGGTATCTACAGTTTTTCCATCTTCACTTGTGCCGCTATCTCCTCCTACTGTAACTCGATCAGGATTCATGTTATCCAAATCGCTAGTTGTTTCTTCAGTCTCCTCACTGGAAATAGTGCTCTCATCTTCTTCTTCCAGAAATTGCTTCACTGAATCACCATCATCTGTTATTTCTTCTGTAATATTAACTTTCATTACTTTTACTTTCAGATCAGGTATTTTATCTTTCAGAAAATTTATCACACTTCTTATTCCCTCTTCAGCAGCTCCCTCAAAATCTATGCTCTTCTCATTGCTTTTTTCTGGTTCAGCTTCATCTACTTTAACATCAATTACAGCTCTGTTCTCAATTTCAGCAGTTGAAGGCCCCTTCATTGGCTTCGACTTGGATGATGGACTTGAACTTGCTGCACTTCCTTTGGCTCGCTGCAAGAATACCACCTGGAAGCGGTAACAGACATCAGAAGCAGCATTAACAAGGTCAAGCAGACAGTAACATACAGAATCAACCCTGAACAGCAGCAACATTAAGATAAAGCGCAAGACACTGATAGTTATTAGAGTACACCTAAGTATGACTACTAATTAAAGGCAGTTTTTTTCTGATTTGAGTTGAGGGAAAGGTAACAGCGAGTTAGCTCATCTTGGAAACATACGATGAAACCTTCCTGCACAATGTTCTGGTTATCACGGGGGATTGGTATAATGACACAAAACGAGCTATCACTTTGTGTACATGTGGATATCTGCTCGTTGTCCATTTTATAACAAAAATACATTTAAGAATGTGTGTCAGCATGATGATTTATATATCAAGAAATCTAAAAGGGAATCCTCATTTTCGTGGTAGCTCAGTGACAGACGAACACTAGACACCAGCAAAGTCAAAAAATAAAAATTAAAATAAAAATGAGTAACACAACTTCATAAAACAAGATAGTCGCAGTTGCACCTCACCTGCATGTTGTAAGTGTTGTTTCCATCTTTGACAACAAAAATCTCAAAGAGCGGAGTTCCAGGAGAGGCTTTGACCAACTGTCTGAAATAACCAACTGAGTTCATCAAAAAGAAGAAGAAAAAAAAAATAGCAGCTTTGACTTCAAATTTTGTATTCTCACCTTGGACTATAACTTCTGCCGATAAATCTGCCCACACCTGGAGTAATACGTATTAGTCTACCAAATGGATCATCTGAATCTTTTGAATAGCCAACCCACCAACCAACCTGCAGTTTGAAGCAAAAGAAGAGGTGAGGGAAGGTCAGTAATGAATTTTAACATGAGTATATAGGTTGTTCTAAGGTGCAAAAGGTAATCTATCATATATAGACATACAAAACACTAACACAGATTCGATACAAGATGAATTAATAATAAATCAAAATGTCTATGCATGGTTTTATGCCGGTAACATGGTTGTACAACAAGATTCACTCGGGGGCCTACGGATTTAAGCGCTAGATGATAAGTATTACCAGCCCACTTCCCGTACTCCGGCACAATCTTGAAGCATCATGATAACGCTCTCCATCTATTGCATTCTGGCAGCAGAAGAAGAAAAGAAATCATTGTCAATATTCAGGCACAACGGAGGGCCAGTGGAAACAGTTTGAAATTCGGTGGATAATGGGGGCTTAATGCTATTTTAACTGCAACTAATACCTTCAACATGGACATAATTTCAGCAACAGAGTCCTTTGCTGTAGATTCTGCAATAGATGCTTTCAATTTTGCAGCTTCTTCAAAGTCTTCCTTTTCTATTGCTTCTTCCAGTTGAAACTGTAAAACATACAACCAGTTAGGAGTTAGAATTCATAGGAACCAGAGCTTCCTGGGATATAATTTTTTTAATAAAAAAAATATAACCATCTGAATTTCATTTACATTGGAGCCACATGCTCCATAGAGCATCTTTTCAAGCATTTAAAAGAAACATGCTAAAATTGCTATTTAGATAATCAAAAACACAGGAGTTGCACATGCTAATAAAAGAGGAAGCATCTAACGGTCACTTTATATGACAGAAAAGCAACAGAAAATAAAAGAAAATATCAATAGAATATGAACATGGATCAGCCAAGATAGTGTTTATCATTTTCTTGGTTGTCTAGTGGAGTTTTTGGGACCATTGCATGGTGGAGATGCCAGTGGAATGGACTAGAGCAATGGATCAAAACCAATCTAAATTCTTCACTAGGGAATTGAAGTGTGATGTTATAATGTAACAATCAACTCGTAAGTTTCATTTCCCCACCTATTTCTAGTAAATGCAAATTAAAGTATGGAGACTATATATGTGTACCCGTCCTAGAAACAACTGAAAAACAAGTATTCTCTGCTTTTATAAGAACTGAGGAATTTCACCTAGACAAGCAAATAATGAAGAAGTGGCATGTCAGTGCTGATTTGTACCACTAAAGTTGGCTTTAGAGAGTGGTAAAGCAAGCTATACATTCTTTAGGGGCATAAAAAGAAATTTATTGCACTATGAACTTGCATGCAGATCAACTCTGTCAACTCCCTATTAGTCTTTCTTATTTATTTTGCTTTCCAGTTTCTAAACACGACACCTTTACACACTTCTAGCAATTTTTCTGAATTGGATGGTCAAGCAGCTGCTTTGACTTGATAACCTAAATATCTTGAATATGGAATTATGAACCCTCTTTGAGAGTTGTTGTACCACAGGAGCTTTCCCAAGGACCAAATTGAAAGGAGACTACAACCTTGGCTGCAGCTTATAAGTTCCGTCTCCTCTCTCACCTACTAGCACCTTTTCATGAAAAAACCCACCACATCCCTTGTGTAAATGCCTCGAAACTCACACAGTGAGTGTAGAGGGGAAAACACCTCACCGAGACTCGATGCTGAAGAATCCATTAGTCAACAGTTGCCATCCACACCAAGATGGTTATGCCTCTTCCCAAGTCTTTTAAAGAGACTCAATTTATACAAGTGGACCTTGTGTTATGTCCCAAATTGGAAGAATATGACAGCCTTGGGTAGTTATATGCTCTCCCCCTCTCTACTCCTTGAGGCACTTTTTTAGCACAAGACTTCCTGCAATTCTTGTGTGAAGTGTTGAGATACCAACACTACACGTGTAGAGAGAAGAAAGCCTCACGGTACAAGAGACTACGTCAGGGTTACTCTTGCCTTTGATGGATCGGTTAGTCAACAACTCAAATATAGGACACAGCTAACTGCCCAAAATATACAAATTCCACACCAATCAGCTATAGAAGTTTATATCTGTCCTTGGGGATATACTGGTATCAAAATCATAAATGTAAAAGTTTAGACATAGCTAATAAGTTCTAGATTTCTTGTTAATAACACAAGAACCACAGGAAAGTATATAGTTTCCGAAAGCAAAATGATGAGGTGGGGATCAGATAACTTCACAACTTTCTTTTAGCTAATAAAATAGGAAAAGAAGAAAGATTTGTCTTCTTGCTTTCTGGTTTCCACATTTATGATTGTCATAAGAGAGTATACGACAGGTTACCAATCCAGTAATCTTTTACCTTATTCTTCCAACAACTGTGTGGGACATATGCAATGGAGTGTGCATGAATTAGAAAGGCAAGACGCACCTTTGAGCACACACTCACATCTCCTAAGCTATGAACAGAAAGCATACACCTTTTGTAACTCCTGCTTATCTTCCTATTAAGCATGCATTAAATGCCCTTATAAACTCTTGTTAGAGAAAAGAAACTAAAACAGTTAAAACTAATATTATGTAAAGACGGTCAAGTTACTTCATTTCTCTATGGCCATCACTCATCCTCTTTCTTTGTTATATAAGCATGTCCAATTAGCAACAAGCAAGTGTGAAAGCCATCCCCATAATCTATGAGCCCCATAACTGATTAAAAACGTAATTCTATGTGTATCAGAATTCAGAGCAACTACATCATACCATTCTCAGCTTCCACTGACATGTTGAAGCTTCCTTTCTTATGCTTCTATTTATATACAGTTTCTCAAGTAATTATTCATTAAAGAGGCAACAAATTCGACAGCGAAAAGAAAAAGAATTTAACACGAAATCAAGAAAATCTATGATGGTCAACAGAGCACATGATGTTAAAACTCTGCGTGACAAAACTGTAACAGACATCCTCAATCCTGAATCAGTTAGAGGGTCAACTATACGAATCCTATGTATTATTGAACTCTAATTGGGCCCAGTTGACTCAAATACTCAAGAATTTGTGGTTATTAGGAAAAATTGGACGATCTCTTTTACATACTCTCCAAATCTCACACTCAATATATACGGACTGCTAATCAAACTCAAAAAGTCTCCCAAATGAACCTTGAATATACGGACTCCATAAGCTGTCACAGATATTACCAATTTGTATTAAAAAAAAAAAAGAAGGTCCATTTCATAATCAAAGAGAGATAAAAAGAAGGACCTTTAGGACAGAGGAATAGCTCTCAGCTTGTTCAATTTCAGAAAAATAGCGGGTCCAGCGGTTCCAATCCCAATCTGACGATGTAGAAGAGGAAGAAGAAGAAGAAGAAGAAGCGAAGCAGGTATTGTTGCAATTTTCATCAGCAGAGGGAGGAGTAGAGGTGCTGTTTACATTGACGCATCGGCAACAAAGCCTCGGGTTTTTGCTGTTCTTAAGAAACGATTTATTTGGAAAATTAAGGAAATAATTAGAAGAAACTGATGATGATGAAGAAGAAGATAGTGAAGGACGGACGGTGGCGTGTCTCGCCGCAGCCCAAGCGTTGGCCACAGCCATATCTACTCTTCTTCTTCTTCTTCTTCGTTTGTGTTTCTACTGTATGCGTTGGTGTTTGTGTTTGTGTGGATAAAAGAAGATAATTCTCGGCCGATTGGAACACCAGAGACAACAGACTTCATGGTTTTGCACTTAGGTAGACAAGGACCAGCGGGCCCTATCCTTCTTTGTCTTTTTCTTCTTTCTTTTTCCAGTTTTTCTTATAATACTCATATTCTGATTTTTCTACAAATACATGATTAATTAGCTTAAATAACTTTATGGGTTCAATGAAAATAATAGATAGTAATAAAATTAAAAAATAACATAGCAGGAAAGTAGTAGTAGTAATAANATAATAATCTCAATTATCTACTCTGTCTATTTTATTTTAATTCTTGACCTTCATACTATTCTTCTTCGGTCTTTCTGTATCTCTCTCGTACCTATCATAGCTAACATCTCATACATCAACATCCTCACTGGGTCATCGGTCATCTTAATCTCGCCTTCCTTATCTTGTCAACCACATTGCTAATCTTATCTCTCTTAGTATGCGTAGACATTCATCTCAATATCCCCATTTCTGCTACTTTTTTGGACGTGCGAGTTTTTGACAGACCAACACTCAAACCCATACAACATAACTGATTTGACAATCACTTTATAAAACTTACCTTTCAATCTTGGTGGCACATTCTTATCACATAAGACATACAAGTCTTCATTTCATCCATGAGTAATTACATCAGTATCAATCTTTCCCATTTCCTTAAATTATCCACCAAAATACTTGAAACTTCTTTTTTATTTTGGGATGAGAAAAATATATATAACAGACTTAATGCAAAGACAAAGGGAATGCATCAATAATAAAGTATTAGAGAATTTTTATGACACGTCGAATCACTCGATAAAAAATAAAATATTTTCTTTTAAAAAAAGAAGACACTAAACTAAGCTTAAAATGTGTATTCAATAAAAAGGAAAAATGGTTAATGAGATCTTTTTGAGTGATTCCAATTAAGAAAGTTCTAGTTCAAATTGGACTGCCTCTCAAAAGTAATTGTGATCTTCTTAGTTGTTAAAAGTGTCCTAGTACTCGACGAAGTGGTGTAACCACATTAACTTAATAGGGTCATTCGCACCTTATTTTAGATCTGTTTTTAATTTTTATTCATTAATTTATGTTCTTCGTCACTTTAAGTGACAAAAAGTGATCAAAAATATTTTTAACATTAAAATAATAATAATAATAATTCGCAAGACATAAATAAAATACGCAAAACATAAGTATTTGTCCAAAGTTATGCCTTAAAGGCATCAATTCGCATTTGCCTTATGCTTGTAGGCATAAGTAACATAACTTATACCTTTTATGTTGTTGAACTTGTACCTACTTCTGCCTCTTGTGCCTGTAAGCAAAAGTTCATACCTACTAAACTTATGTCTTGAGCAAAAGATCAACAGCATGAAGTTATGCCTTGCAAATTTTTTTTAAATAAATATTAAGGGTAATTTTTATCTCTTTTTATTACTTAAAATACTAAAGGGCAAAAATTAAAGATCACCAAATTGAGAGGTAAAAAATAAAAATCTCCCCAAAATAAAAACAATCTGCCCAAAAACTTGAACTTAATAGGCATCCAAAAAGAAGACAACGCCAAAAGAAAATAAAAGAAAAAAACTTTATCTTTTGTAAACAAACCCATACGTCCCTCAACCTACCCCTCACTGACCCAAAATTTCTCTGAGTGAAAAAAAAGAAGAAGAAATGCTTACACAACACAACAGCTGTACACAGACACCATATACTAGTTACCCACAGATTATACACCTATAATGGTGAATGGATAGGGTCTTGAGTCCAAAAACGACAGATGCGTCGTCGTCTATTTACAAGTGGTTCTTGAAAATCAACTTGCAAGTGCAAAATCGAAGTACACATCATACTGAGTGGCTAAGAATTTAAGTACATCAAATGGAAACCATGGCTTTATTGGGACCATGTTGATTCGATTTAAAAATTGACAACAAATATTCCTTGTAGCATCGCCATCGATCTGGTACACTTGATTATCAACATGGAGACAGCTGTTTTTCGTACAACACATATACTACAGTAACAAGTAGCAACAGAGACTTCGAATAAACAGTATATGAATTGATCAATGAAACTTGGGGGTAAACAGACATATATGACATAGTCAGAGAGTTCGGGAGATTAATGCGAAAGTTAAACTAACTCACGCCAGAGCAACCTGGCCACGAACATAAATCATTGCCACCACATTTCCTTCATCAAAATTGCATATTAGCTTTTTTAATTGATGAAATTTGGCTGCAATGAGAAACCACTACGAACACAACAATGGCTAAAGTTGTCAGTTATTGCCAAGTTAGACATTTCAACCGGTAAAGAACCTCCTCAAAAGTATGGTTATTGCTCCCTCGGGGACTGTTCCACCACAACTTGTAGGGGTTCTATGTTTCCATGACAATGAGGTGTCAATGCTTGGTTGCTGCTATCAGCTGTTCCTGCAGCTGGATTTACCTCACTGCCCAGGCTAGCATCCTGCATGCGCACTGGGCGGAGCAAGCCCTGCAATCTCAGCAGGTAGCTCTGGCTGGAGGGTTGGGATCTCACATACTGAGCTGCTGTCACAACATTGACTGTTGACCCCTCTGAATCAGCTCGGATATTGGATAAAGCACTGAGATCAAGATTTGGAAAAACAGAAGAGCGGCATCTAGGGCATTTCACGTTTAGCCGAAGCCACTCATCAATGCATTCCACGTGGAAGTTGTGAGCACAAGGCAGACCACGAACCTGCATATGAATCTTGTAGTAAGAAAAAAGGGTACTTGCGCCTAAATCAAGCATGGATGTTAGCTGCATATGCATCTGATACCATGACAGTCTAGTGTCGAACTTTTTAGGAGAACTACCAGCTCTCTGACACCACAAGAAGGGGAAAAAAATAAATAGTGATAGCATATTGAAAGACGGAAGAAGCATGTCTATGTTTCTGCTTAATTTAAATCAGCATGCATTCAACCTCTGCAATATCTCCAGATCCCTAACTCATGTATAATCTGTAGGTCGAGTAGTAAAATAATTAATTCTGTTTTCAATAAAGAATTATCAACTTTGTTAAGCCACAAAGATCTAAAAATCAGTGAATAGACAAGGCACAACCTCAAAATGAATCCAAACAAATAATCCTACTCATCAGTTAAGCTTTTGCTTTTTCTCAGAGTGAGCTGGGGATATGGACATTACATGAAAGTAAATACTTCCATACTAATTGAGCAGGCACCTCTAGGTTATATCTGCAGTAGTCCCACACAATGTGATCTAATTTACTCCGCAAGGATATTAAGGAATTATCTCAACTTCCATAA
This sequence comes from Datura stramonium, assembly GCA_018107945.1. NCBI lineage: Eukaryota > Viridiplantae > Streptophyta > Magnoliopsida > Solanales > Solanaceae > Datura > Datura stramonium. The sequence goes on from JACEIK010000060.1 coordinate 416,711, forward strand.
AATTAGTGGGCTAGAGCACTGGCGAGGGGCTCAAATTTAATTTTGCTGGAAACGTTACATCATGGTATGGATTTGAACACCCTTGAGAATTGTCTTCAAAATATTAAGAATTTCAGTAATATGTTTAAGGACAATGAAAGAAAAAAGGTTTAACCATAAGTTTTATCTTTTAAAGGGAAGTATAATAACGTAGTATTTATACAAAAGAGACAGTTACCTCGTTTCCCATGCGAAACTCTTCCAAACAGATAGGGCACTCACTACAGTCAGTAGGAACAGCTTTCAGCCGGAACTTTGGTAGTTCCTGAATGAGTGCTTCCACTGCTTCTGTCTGTGTGCCAAATAGAGAGATCCCACCAATTTAAGATGATACAAAAGGATTTCAGTTGACCAAGGTAGCATGGAGATTTATGATGACCACTGGCTCCAGCTATTGATAGTAAACTGTTACTTGTTACCTGAGCTTGGGTTAAGTAAAGTCCTGGATGATATGAAGTAGCATCAGGGCCCATCCCTCTCATTTCCTGTCCTGCTGCTGCAAAAGTCCAATCTGGCACTCTGATCATGTCAACCAACACCTGTATTGAGGCAAGGTCTAAGCATGTCACTAGAAACATTTGTCTAATCACTATATCATTCCATGAGAAACAAAATCAGACATCTATGACTATGTGTTAGAAAAATCGCCCTTCTACTCAATTCAACTCCAAAAGTAGTTCATGAGGTGAGGACTGCCCAAAACCAAGAAAGTGACTGCAGTCCATATCATCAACCAGTGAGGGACTCTAACACGCCCTACTCGCCTATGACTGGATGTATAGACCGTGGATTACATAGCTTAGAAACCCAACATTGGGTAATCCAAACATTAAGAATGGGTCGGGGAGAGATACCATATTTAAAAAAATGGACCTTGAACTTAACTCAAGTCTAAAACCTAATTCATAAGGTGAAGATTATCTAAGACAAGATATTACACAGCCAATGCCCTCAACTAATGTGGGACTCAAACACTATGAACGTTCAAACTCCAAAACCTAAAAAGTAAGATAGAGAATCCGCTTGCACTCAGCCACAAAGGAAGAAACAAAATCAATCTGAACAGCTTAAATTATTTGATTTCTTTCTTGATTGTTATAAAGCTCTTACATCCTAAAATTAGTTCACCTAAACAAAATTATTTTAAAATGCTGATGAGGGAATAAATTTATTAGATTATAGACGCTTCTATTTAATTGTAAATCACCCCACGAAAATAGTGTATATCCAGTTGGATCACTCAGAATTGATTCATTCTTATTCCTATGATGACTTGAATGGAAACAGCCATCCGAACATTTAAGATCAGACGATTAGTTAAACTCATGCCTCATACTTATCAAGATCAATGCTCTACAACAAGATCCACAAGACCATGACAACTAGCCAAAACATTAGAAGATATAGAAGTGACAACTACAGAGCACATCCATTAATGTGAATAAGGAAAGGAAAGATAGTAGCATTAATGTGAATAAGGAAAGGAAAGATAGTAGCAATTTCATTTCTTGTAGCACAAGCACTAGGAGCTTTCTGTAAACCTATAATTTTACTCACTCTGATTTCATGCCCAAGTCAGATGTGACATGATATAGTTTAAGGTTTAAGCGTCAATATTCTCAAATCTTTGTGCACTAGAATTTTCTTTGGAAAGAGGCACCAACTGGTAGCTTTACACATTTTTTTACAAGATGAAGACCCGCATGTTAATAAGCTTAATTGAAACAAATATCAATAGACAACAGTGCTTCAATCCCAATCTAGTCGAGTCAGCTATATGAATCCATCGACTAAGCGGCTCCTTTGAGACAGTAGCAAACTCAAAACTACAATTGCGCTCATGGAAGCACTAAACAAGATCCAAATTATGATCCACGTCATATCTCCTGTATATTAGGCAGCGCCTAATTTTCACCAACCAAGATCAATTCGTGGACATGTAGCCTCAGAGCCTAAAGAAATTTGATATCATTGAAGTGCATTAATCCCCATGATATATTAGAAAAACGTATACCACTTTGATTTCCTTTTCTTTTAATTATTTGTACTTTTATGCAAGCAGGCTGGTGGAAGGGGGTTTAGGAAACTTCAACGCCCAAATTCTGAATCAAAAGGGAGAACCTTCACACAAGTCCAAAAGAAAGCTATCAACACAAGCTACAATCATTATTTATTCACATTAAGCCAAGAAAATCGGATTTTGAGCCCTTTAAACTTCAAAGGCAAAATATATTTAACATCGAGAGATAGCAAACGTTACAACAAAATTTTAGCAAATAATAATTATAATAATAATAAAAATAATAATGATGATGATGATGATGATGATATAAACAACTATTTGTATATGCATGTCAAAATACTAGTTTTAATAATATAGGTTCTAAAGCATACCCCAAATTCTGAAGTAGGAATTCCTTGTTGAGCACGTAATGAATGGGCTTGTCTTCTAGTTAACCACTGCAAAGAGAAAGTTGAAACTTAATAGATGTAGTATTAAGTTGTTAGACTATGGACCGCTATGTAACGGACAAAAAGATTACCCCGAGAAAGAATAAGAAGTTGGGGCATGTTAAAAATTACTATCATTCTAATTGTTTGTCTTAATGGTTTCTTGGGAAAGTGGTGGTTAAAACGGCTCCGCAAATTGAATCAGGTAATCAGTTACATTTCTTGGAAAAGTTATATAGTTTGGGAAACTAACCTTCCCAATTGATATGCAAGCTATGCCAACAAGTCCACAGTAGCTGAACAGCAACCAAATAAGGAAACCCCACTTTTGACCTTCTTCTGGCAACTGAAAGAATTCAACATCATATCAATTTTAAGGTTTCAGACCAGAACATCTAAAGTCAGTGAGATCTTACTTGAACTTACACAGTTTCTCGCACTAGTGAACCATAAAGTCCCGATAATGGTCCAAGCCCAAAGAAAGGGATACAGAAGCAGGGAAAGAATAGAAAGAACAACTATTCTTCCACGAAAGCGAGTATATCTCTGCTGCCAACCCAAATCCCTAAAATTTAATAACACCTAAATTTCAGTCCTTATCATCTGAAACTATGATTCATATCAGGTGAGAAAGTGACCATAAGATCCACGTGTTAACCAAAATAATTTGGCGAAAACCCACTAACTAATTTACACCATGCGTCCCTAACTTTTAATTAAGAGGTCAGAGGGTTGAACATCAACCGTGATTCTAAAGGTGCACCCTAATTTCGCGAAAACCCACTAACTAATTTACACCATGCGTCCCTAACTTTTAATTAAGAGGTCAGAGGGTTGAACATCAACCGTGATTCTAAAGGTACCCCCAATCAAAGTAACAACTCTGGACAGGGGTGGATGAAAAATTATACTATGTAAATAGGGCAAAAATTGAAAGACGCATTTTATCAGGTAATGGATACACTATAAGCATTCCTTTGGTTATGTTTATTATGTATAAGCCTTTTTTTTTTTTGCATATTAAAGTTGTCGAATCCCTTGGTATAAATTTTTTGTTTCAATCCCCTTATTTGAATTTCTAGCTCCGCCTCCAACTTTGGATGATGTTCATACTACATGCACAACAGAGGAGATTGCCAACCACCCGGGTAAGACTGATATCAAAATTAAAGGCCTCTCAGTGAGGGAAAAACTCCTAAACTTAGCTAGGAACAAAGGAGAAGACAGTTATTGATTTTTACTAAGAAAAATTGAAAATATATACTATAGTCCTAAAAGGAAGGCCTTACAAACCCATTCCAGCAGCAAGTCCATTATCAACAAACATCAAGAGCCGAAAAAGAAACACTGTTGTGTAGTCAACCTGGATCAGGAAAAAGGGTAAACAACTGAGTCTTTCCAAAAATATTACACCAATTGACAGTTAATAAAGCATTGCTTGATACCCACCACGATCCAAATGTGCAACGGGTATATACAAAGATGGTACCGCTTCCAATTTATCGCCACAATGATTCTAATAAAGAAACATTTAAGGAAAGGAAAAAAAGAAGACTCCAGATAAAACAGTTCAAGACAAGGAACACCAAAGATACTAGTCCATGAAGCTACAGATGAGAACCCAATTCAGCATCCACTGTAATTCCCAATTAGAGAATGAAACTCAGCAAGAATATTGAAAGGATACATACTAGTTGCTAGCATTGACAGGAAGAACCCGTCGTACCTGCAATACACGAAATTGAACACCAAACACATTAAATAAAAGTTGCATATATCTAGGAAAAACTATGATTTTAGAATGAAAACGGACCATTTAAAATCTGCGCCTTTCATCTCACCAATCGGAGCAACCAAACTCGAATCTTTTACTCGCCGATTCTGTTACACCCGAAGCATCGATGAGTGCGTATGTATACCGAGCTATTGGAGGAAGAATTCCGTACAGATTTGAAGGCTGACGGGGAAAGGTAAAGTAAGAATTCTGCAGACTGGAGAAGACTGTCTGACGTATGGGTTTGGGGATGACGGTTTGATTTTTGGTTTTTAAAAATATTAGTAGTATATATATATA
>JACEIK010000060.1:442765-466698 GCA_018107945.1 Datura stramonium
CTTATTTCAGACGATAAGTTTGAAATATTTTCCTTCTATTTACATAAATTAGGACGAAGAAAATAATGAATATCCTTCTATTTCAATTTATATGACGATATTTTAATTTTAATCAATTATAAAAAGAATGATAATTTTAATTTAAATCTGTTATGAAATAAATTAGTATGGATGTCCTACTCTAGAAGTAAATTAATTCCCTCTACTCTCACCTCTCTTCTTTGTTACATAGAATAGCTCTCACACCTCATTTATGATCTTAAATGAGTTAAATGACATGTTTATGGCTACCTTTTGTATCCTTTACTGTCATCCTATAGACCACTTACATTGAAGATCACACGCAATATAAACACTTGAACACACTTGAAAGAACAAAAACGTATTTTTCTCGTATCTCTCTTTATTATTCTTGCTCTCTAGATTTCTTGTTACTATTATTATTTTAAGCTTAATTTTATAACATGATATCGGTACGAGATTCTAATCTTCAAGCTTCGAATTATATTTTAATCTCTTCTATGTGAGGTATGTATAGTATCTTTTTCCTTCGTAATACCAAATATGCTAAAATGCTAATCAAATGGTTTGATATTATTTAACTTTGTCCATATGCCTGCTGCACTGAACTAACATGGACATGAGAATTTTTTTTGATTAGATGCACAGTCACTTGCCAATATATTTTGCCTAATGAATACATTTACACAGTCAAAAGTCATTTTTCTAGTGTTTATCTAAGTTGGAAGTAGACTTCTAATTAAGGTGGCAGTTAACCCAATATTTAACAGAAAGGATTTCTCTTCTCATAAGAAACCAGCAAATTGGATGACAATTAGACACAATGATTTGACTTACTAATAATTTTAGTAACTCTTGTGTGATGATTATGAATTATATAATGTGTGTAATTTTTCCAACAATGAAGATCTTAATTTCTTGCATTTTTAACATAAAGAGATTGAAATAAAATACTTCACGGCTTCTCTGCTTGTCATTGTATAAAGCACGTCTTGCACAATAATAGGGCTATCACATACTTGCGAGAGTGCTATTACAGCATCTTTGGACTCTATTTTAATTGGTCTCTCCTTTTGTATTTATGGTTTTGCAAATTATTAATGCTTATAAATTTATAATATGGTAATATTCTAAAGGCTTGAGAATAAATCCTAGTATACTTAGATTTATTATGCCATTAGTTGAGGATAAGACTGTGAATTTAAATTTTATCGTTTCAAAAAAGTAAGATATCAAATTCAAATTCTGATACACCATGATGATAAAATATTTGATTCCTATCGTTCTTTATGGCATACCATGCTTTTATATAGGTAAGATGTTGGGCTAAGTTTCAATACACCATAGTGATAATTTAATGATGACTAATGAAAAATAATAAACTTTTGATGATATTCATGAAGCTCATCCCACTTGATATGCTCCATTTCATGAAGAAAATGTGGTAGCAATGTCTAATAAGTTTAATAAAGACAAGTGTTTGAATGAATGAATGTGGATGTGGAGAGACAATAATAATAGTCATTATTGTGGTGAAGAACATTATGATTCTCAAAATGGTCCTTCAAAAGCGAAAGTAATTTTTAGGCGAAATCCATCAATGGCCCCGTAAAGTTGGCACCAACTTTAACTTAAACACTTCAACTGAGTCTTGTTCATTTTAAATACCTCATGTAGGGTCCCGCTGTGTTATTTTGATACATTAACAATCAGAAAAAACAACAAGGCGTGTAATACACTCGCGATGATGTGGTAACAGATATTTTCTACGTGGATTAGTTGGCTAATTGAATTGTGCCAACTTATTTTAATTGTCCACATCATTACACACGCAAAAACAAATTAAAGAGAAAAAATAAGAGTTAAAATATATGGCAAAATGACCAATGAATTGATGACACGTGACATTTATGCCCAAATAATTACAAAAAAAAATTAACTACTTAAAAAATTTATTTTACAAAAAATAACCCCCCACCCACCAAATCGTCTTCTCCATCCCCTCTTCCTTGNACACCCTCCGCCCCCAAATCATCTTCTCCCTCTTCCTTACTTCCTTTGTTCTTCCGCCCTCCTCCTTGCTTCTTTTTCCTAGTTTTCTCCTCCTCCCTCCTCCTTTCTTCCTCCATTACAAAAGCAATACCACCCGCCTTAGAAGAAGGATGAGGAAGTTGAAGGAATTGGATGAAGGTTTTATGATAGACAAAAAGAGAAGGAAGTTCAAAAAGCAAATAGAGTAGCTACCACTCCCACCTTTAGCTACTTTTCTCTTTAAATATATTTTTTTAGATCACTTAGCTAATCTTTCTTCTCAAGATCAGTTTCTAAAAAATTCAAATATATTTTTTGCCAAAAATAATAGAGTTTTATTAGAAAATTAATGCAGAAATGGTGACAATATCATGGTGATGACATGAAGATAGTAGAGAAAAGGCAAGAAGAAGAAGAAATAAAAGTAAAAAATTTTTAAAAAATTTCAGCCATATAATGGGGGTGGGTCAATGATATTGTTGGGGAGCCAACTTGGACGTCACATCAAGTGAAAAAGATCTGCTACGCGCCTTGCATGAGTGAAAAACATGCAACATGTCAATTGTGCAAAAAGTTTCAAAATAACATAGCGGGACCTATATGAGTGTTTAAAATGAACAAGTCTTAGTTAAGGTGTCTAAGTTAAAGTTGGTGCCAATTTTAAGGGGCCATCAATGGATTCTGCCTAATTTTTACCATTAATTCGATTAAAAGGTATTGGACACGCGGTTGTCGTACGATCTAATTTGATAAGTTTTATACATTCCCTATCAAAATAAAGGAATATAAAGTGATGATACACTTGACCTTTCAAAGTGATGTTGGGGTGTCATATATATATGATAAATTTCAAGGCATGATAATGAACTTCTAATAAAAATTTATGAAGCACGTACATATGATTGTAGTTCATTCCTTGAAAAGAATGAGACTTGTGATAAGTATTGTGAATACTCGGTCATTCTTGAAAATGAATGTATCACTATGTGATAAAAATTATGAATAAAGATGTACTCATGTATGGTTGAATAAATATCACAACTCACTTCTAAGGGAGATTTGAGAGAAATAAAAAAAAATATTTTGATATTAATAGTCATTGGTCAAGTACTTTTAGTATATTATAAAGATTGTGGTATGTCTCATCATGGATTACCAAAGTATAAAAGTGTCATGCCCCAACCTTAAATGACATAAGTGCCACTTGGTGCTGTACTTGCTTCTGAGCTAACCTAGCTAGACATGTACGCTACTGGCATACACCAGCTACATATAATAAATACAAACAAGTATATAGATTGGCTTATTAGAAGTCCTAGTCGGCAAGACCATAATCAGGGAATCCAACAGCGGTAATAACTCAACTAACCCAGCAATTCATAATAGAACCTTAATAAATTCTTATACGGGTCGACGAGGTCACCGTGATATCTATAATCACAGAACGCTATGCGAGCTATTGAGGCTGCAATTATGTCTAAGATCACCAAAGGGCTACATACACACACACATACATACAAAATTCAACAAAATCTCCATAATGTTAATACAAAGCAATAAGGCCAACACTACAGACAACGTACAACTAAACAACTCCAAGTGAGCAAGCCTCTAAGAGTAACATACTTGGCCGATACAGGGCCCCGACTTACCTATCAGTTGTACAATAAAGACTAACCAACCTATAAATTTGGCAACTCCAAAAGAAGTGGCGCAAACCAATTTGCTGAAACTCAGCTGTACTACTAAGGAGCCATGTTTACCTGTCTGTTAGGACCTGCAAACAAGAATACAATATTCCCAGACTCGGGACATCATTATGAAATAATGTACTGAGTATGCAAGGTGATAGAATAACTGAACATTTATCATTATATACTAAAAGTAATCATATAAATGAGTCAAGAATCTTCTAAACATACTAATTTTCTCCTGAGTCTAAGCATACACATAATAATAAAAAATTACCTACTTGGGCCCCCATAATCCATAGATACAAACATTAATCAAATAACCTATCTGAGACGTATAAGTACGACATGTACATATCAATCTATATACATCTATTGGCAATACCATAATCCCGCAGGTAATCGTTACCTCTCAGTAACCTATCAGTTAATTTGTGTATAGCCCCGGAGGCAATATGTATATCTCAATAGTCCCTTTGACATTTTGTATATATAGTTCTTTAGGCATTTGGTTTATCTCAATAGCCCCCATAAGCATTCTATATATCTTAATAGTCCCTTAGGTATTCTATGTATCTCAATTGCCCCTTAAGCATTCTGTATAGCTCAATAGATCCTTAGTTATTTTGTGTATCTCAATAGATTCTTAAGCATTCTGTACATAACTTCTTAAGCATTCTGTATATCTCAATAGCCCCTTAGGCATTACTGCACCTGATGTCACTCTTGTCCTTAAGCTGACCTAGATGGACATGTACGCTTCTAGCGCACACTATCTACACACAATAAATACAATCAAGTATAAATCAAATTATCATAAGCCTTGACCCGCAAGGACACAACCAAAGAAACCTGCAGTAGTAATAACTCAGCTAACACATCAATTTATAACAACACATCAATAAATCCCTATATGGGTCGATGATACACCATGATATCTACAATCACAGAATGCTATGCAGATCGTCGAGGTCACCATTCTATTTAAGATCACAAAAGACTATAGATATGTATACAAAGGCCAATAAAGCCATCATGCTTTTAACAAAAGCAATAAGGCCAACACGACTGATAGCGTAAGAATTATACAATCCCAAGTCTGTAAGCCTCTAAGAATAATATACTTAGTAGGGACAGAGCTCTGACCTACCCATTAGCTGTACAATAAAAGACTAATCAATCTCTGAATTTGGCAACTATGGAAGAGGTGGAGCTGACCAATCTACTAAAACTCGACTATACTACTAAGGAGGCCTGTGTACCTGTCTGTCAGGACTTGCAGGAAAGAATGCATTGCCTCCAAGATCGAGGCATCAGTACGAAATAATGTACTGAGTATGTAAGGCAACAAAATAATTGAATAAATATCATTGTATATTGAAAGTAAATTAGATAAAAGAGCCAATAATCATCTGAAGCATACCAAAAAAATCAAACAATGACCTACCTAGGACCCCATAAACCCAACATATACAAATATTAATCAAACAACCTACCTAAGCCCCTATAAGCTCTGTAATTACATATCAATCTATATACCTGTATTAGTAATACTAATACCCTAGTCCCATAGGTAATTGTTACGTCTCAATATCCCCTTAGGCAATCGCTACCTCTCAATAACCCTCTAGGCTATCTACATATAGCCCCGAAGGCAATCTGTATATAGTTTCTCAGGCATTCTTTATATCTCAATAGACCATTAGGAATTCTGTTTATAGTTCCTTAGGCATTTTATATGTCTCAATTGTCGCTTAGCCATTATGTATATAGTTCCTTAGATATTGTGTATATCTCAATAGACCCTTAGGCATTCTGTATATCTCAATAGCCCCTTAGGCATTCTCTGTATCTCTGTGTTTGAATTGTCTCAACTCGAAGCATGAGGCTAGGACCAATCGGCAGATAAGATCATATATTTATGACCAAAGGTGTAACTTCGTCCTAATTCAAGGTAAATAGTCCATTAAGCATTCTGTATATAACTTCTTAAATATTATGTATATCTCAATAGCCCCATAGGGATTCTGTATATAGTTCCTTGGCATTCTGTATATAGTTCCTTAAGCATTCTGTTTATCTCAATATCCCTTTAGGCATTATGTATATATTTCCTTAGGCATTCTGTATATATGCCATGCCCTGAGCCTATACCTTGAACGCCGATCAATAGTAAGACCACTTTCATGATCCAAATGAACCCTTGACCTGACTTATTATTGACTTAGAATACACTAAAACATACCAGACATAATAACTGTATGGGCTCAATAAAATAAACTAAGATTTATTAACTGAAATCAAAGGCAATGTTATAAAGTGACATTATTGACTCAACTCTAACTCTATCTATGAAGCCTCTATAACTGAAGAATAGATGCCGGGACATAGCTCACATGGCTACCTCAAGCTTTATAAAATAAAATACTCAATAAGACTGAAACTCTTCAAAAGTAGCAGGCTTCACTAATAACTAAATGATAGAATCATCCTAGCGCTGCATCTGCTGCTGATCCTGTCTACTTGAGTCTGCACATAATAAGATACAACACCAAATGATATCGATACGTGAAATGTACAGAATGTAATAAGGCTGAACGAAGCAATAGTTAAGCAAGAGTATATGAACTGAAAGGATAACCGACATAAATAATAAGACTGAAACTGAAGCTCTGAATGATGCAATAATCTCAAGATGATCCATAAGTAAGCCTATTATGCAATAAAACTACGCATCAAAACAATCTCTGAAAATACATAAATAAATGTAAAACTTACACTTGGGGAGTTTCTGATAACCGACACCATCATGAATGAGCATATGATGCCCAACTATCTTGTTCAAATGGGCAGAGCCGCTCAAAGCCTTACCATGGCAGAGAAACGATTACAATCTTGGATCCATAACTCAAGTCCTTACCAGGGACTTATCTTTGAGGAGCCACGCGAACCAATGACACAATCCTATCCTACGCTAGTTATATAGTTCTGGGCCTTTAGAGTTATCTGAACTCTTCACCCAACTAGGTGCTAAATAATTCTCCCAAAATATATGCTCATATACTTATGCCAATCTGAGGCATCTTGAATATATATTTTATAAAGCACTTTAGCTATATATATATATAATAGATGTTTTAAAATCTCTTTGGAGCCTTTCACTCAAAACACTCTTAAAAACTTGGGATACCTCATACTCCAAACATCTCTTTGTAAACTTGTGATCTCTATGCTCAAAATCATCTCATGAGTTTCAAAAACAAGACTTCGTTTTAGCTTTAAAAATCATGCTCAAAATCATACTTTCTTTCTCAAAATCTCTTTATGAATTCTCTTTGAAATATGCTCAAATTTTTTAAAACAATGCATTTACTTCATAACACAATGCTTCAAAATCATGACTTTTTGCAATTGGGTTCATGGGATAAGAGACATGAAACAATCAATAATCAAGAGAGGATAATCAACAATTCGATAGAATAGGATTATACTCAATAATTAAGGACATCAATAATCAACTCAATGTGAAGAATTCAATAATGGCAACTTAACATGTATAGATTTGGAAGAAGATAATTCAAGAATCTAGTAAAAAACCCTAGCTTTAATTCCAATGAACTCATGCATAGATTTAGGGAATAAGGATGATTAGAAAATCTTACTTAGGTTAGCCTTACATACCTGAAAATTTAAGCTTAGACTCAAGCTTGAAAACCCTAGTTTAGAGACGAAGACTTCCTAGTTTGCTTGATGAACTTGAGAGATAATGACTTTGAATTCACGCCGTAATGGAGAGAATAGGACTTTAGACTAATTAAACCCTTAAATATACTATTTAGGAATCTCAAAATATTCTGGTTTATGAGATAAATATATAAAAAGTTACCAAGATAACCCTAAAATTTCGTCTGTGATTTTGACCCATCAGTGGCGACGGATGACTTAACAACTCATCACCTACCCAACAACTCGTTAGGCCCTTTCATTACCACTGGGACCAAGTTTTTCATGCTCCGATTTTCACTTTAAAGTCTGTCATAAAACCTCACTTAATGAACAGTTACTTCAATATCAACTAATGGAACATGAAATTGATAAGAATGCTAAAAGAGGGGACTGTTACCTCAAGATGATTTTAAATTAGGAGGGAATACTTGAGGATACTTGGCCATCATATCTGCGTCAGCTTCCCAAGTAGCTCCCCCAACTAGCTGATTTCTCTATAGCACTTTCGCAGAAGCAACCTCTTTGTTCTTTAGCTTACGAACTTGATGATCTAGAATCTCAACTGAAACTTCCTCATATGATAGTTTACCCTTAACTCCTACACTCTCCAAAGGTACAATGGGTGAGGGATCACCAACACATCTCAAGCATAGAGATGTGAAAAACTAGTTGAACTGATGCTAGTTCGGCTGGACTCATACGCTACCTTGCCAACTCTCCTCGAAATCCTATATTGACCAATATAATAGGGACTAAGCTTCTCTTTCTTCTCAAATCTCATAATACACTTCATGGATGAAACCTTCAAGTAAACCCAATCATCTAGCTCAAACTCCAAGCCTCACATTGGTATAAGACTTTGGGCGACTTTGTGCAATCTTTAACCTTTCCTATGATATTAACCTTCTTCATAGATTGTTGCACTAAGTATGGCCCTATCAACTCTGTTTCACCAACTTCACACCAATCAATTGGAAATCTACACCTCCGCCCATAGAGAGCCTCATAGGGAGCCATCTGAATGCTGGAATGATAACTATTGTTATATGAAAACTCTATGAAAGGCAAATGGTCATCACAATTTCCCTTGAAATCATTGACACATGCTCTCAACATATCCTCCATTGTCTGAATAGTCTGCCCTACTTGTCCACCTATCTGCAGATTAAAAGTTGTGCTAAAGTTCACCTTCGAACCCAAACCTCTCTGAAATGACTTTTATAACTGGGCAGTAAATTGTGTGCCCCTACCTGATATGATAGATAATGAAATTCCATTGAAGTCTAATTATCTCTCAGATATACAATCTGACATAGTCCTCGGCTGAATCCATAGTCTTGACTGGTAAGAAATGAGCTGACTTGGTCATTCGATCTACAATCACCCAATTGGAGCCATATTGCTTATGCAACTTCAGTAGACTGGTAATAAAATTCATATTGATCATCTCCCACTTCTACTTAGAGATTGCTATATTTTGAGCTATACCACATGGTCTGGTGTTCAACCTTGACCTGTTGACAATTTGGGCATCTAACCACAAAGTCTACAATGTCCCTTTTCATATCATTCCACTAATAGACTTCTCTCAAGTCATGGTACATCTTAGTAGAACCTGAGAGGATAGAATACCTGAAGCTATGTGCTTCCATGATCCTCTCTTTGAGACCATCTAAAATTGGAACACATAATCTACCTTGATACCACAGGACACCATATCTCCCTTGTGCAAAAACCAATACCTTATGCTTGTGAGCATCTTCCTTTAAATGAAGTAAGAGGGGATCCTTGTCCTGCTTTTCCTTACCTTCTACTACTAGGGATGATTCAACCCTATTCTGAACATGAACACTTCCTTCTTTGGAGTCTAAGAGATGGACTCGTAAGTATGAGAGTCTGTGCACATCCTTTGCCAACTCTCCTTTTTCCTCCTCTATATGAGTGGTGCTTCCCATGGATAGCCTGCTAAGAGCATCAACAACTACATTAGCCTTACTTGGATGGTAGAGAATACTCATGTCATAGTCCTTGAGTAACTCAATCCACCTCCTCTGTATTAGATTCAACTCCTTTTGGCTGAATATATATTGTAAGCTCTTGTGGTTTGTGAATACATTAACATGCGCACCATAAAAATAGTGGTGCCAAATCTTTAATGCAAATACTACCAGCTGCCAACTCAAGATCACGAGTCAGATAATTCTTCTCATAGACCTTTAACTGTCTGGAGGCATAGGCTATAAGCTTACCATTTTGCATCAATACTCAATCAATTCCTACTCTAGATACATCACAATACATAACAAAGCCATCTGTACCTCTGGTAGGGTCAACACTGGAGTAGTAGTCAAACGAGTTTTCAATTCCTAAAATCTTTTCTCACAAGCTTTAGACCATTGAAATTTGGCCTTATTCTGGGTCAACTTAGTCAACGAAGCATCAATAGTTGAAAATCCTTCTACAAATCTCCTGTAGTAACCAACTAAACCCAAGAAACTCCTGATATCAGTTGGTTGTGAGTCTGGGAAAACTCTTTACAACCTCAATCTTCTAAGAGTTAACATGAATACCCTCGTTGGAGACTATATGGCCTAAGAAAGCCACTGACTTCAACGAAAATTCACATTTAAAGAACTTGACAAATAACTCCTTGTCCTTAAGGGTCAGCATGACTATTTTGAGATGACTAGTATGCTCTTTCTCACTCTTAGAGTAAACCAAGATGTCATCAATGAACACAATAACAAACATGTACGAATGTGGCTTAAATACTTTATTTGTGAGATTTATAAATGCTACATGAGTGTTAGTGAAATCAAAGGACATAAGAACAAACTCATATGACCATATTGGGTCTAGAAAGTTGTCTTAGGAATATCACATTCTCTCATCTTTAATTGATGATACCCCGATCTAAAATCTATCTTTGATAAACACTTGGCACCCTGAAGCTGGTAGAGTAAGTCATTGATTCTAGGAAGGGGATACCTGTTCTTGATAGTGGTCTTATTCCGCTGCCGATAATCAATACACATTCTAAGAGTACCATCCTTCTTACGCATAAAGAGGATTGAAGCACCCCAAGGTGAAACACTGAAGCAAATGAAACCCTTATCTAGAAGATCTTTCAACAACTCTTTTAACTCTTTTAACTCGTCTAGAGCCATTTTATATGGCAAAATAGAGATAGGACGAATATCAGAAAGAACATCTATCCGAAAACCTATTTCCCTTTCTGGAGGAACTCCGAGAAGATTTTCTAGAAAGACATTTGGAAACTCATTTACAACTGGAACTGACAGGAGGGATGGTGTCTCAGCATTAGAGTCTCTAACTCTCACTAAATGATAGGCACACCCCTTAGAGATTAACTTTTTGTCCTTGAGGTATGGAATGAAACAACCCTTACACATAATGGGACTACCCTTCCAAACTAAGATCGGATCATCTAAAAACCAAAACTCTGCTAATCGGTTCCTATAGTTAATTGTGGCATAATAGGAATACAACCAATTCACTCCTAGAATAACATCAAAATCCATCATGTCTAACTTTACTAGGTCAGCTGTGGTATCTTATGATGGACTGAAACTGTACAATCTCTGTAGCTACTCTTAATTAGCTAAGACTGACTCACCGATCAGGGTAGAAACATTGAAAGGGTCTAAGTGTTGTTCTGGGAAAATTCCAACTTAACTACTATATAAGGAATCACAAAAGATAAAGTAGCACCGCAAGCAAGTAAAGCATATACATCAATGGAGAAGTCTTTTAACATACTAGGGACAACATTCGGGGAGTTCTCCTGATCCTAGAGACTAAACATAGCATACAGACGGTTCTAACCTTCGCCTGTTCCTGAAGTATTACCCTTCTGGGCAACTCTGCCTGCTGAGGGAGTAGAGCTCTATTACCTCCGTTATCCAATCGGGATGGATGCTAGCCGCACCCATAACATCCGTCTCTACCCAAATGATACTCACCTAAATGGATCTTACCACACTTGCCACAAGGTGGATGTCGAGCGATTCCTTGTGTCTGATACCTTTGGTCACTCTTGTTACCCGTAGTTTGAGCATTAGTTCGGACCTCTTTCTAAAGAAAGACCTATTTACATTTTCACTTCCATTCCTTTATTGGGTGGCCTCATTACCTGTTATCTTAGCTCTCTTACTTTGATGCTCCTCTCAATTGTAATGCCCTGAAAAATCTCTAAGAGCAGATCAAAGACTTTCAGCAAAAACAAGTAGGAAAATGGAATTAGGCCAAACCACAAGAATCGGGATGGGTCATCCTATGTACCAACGATTGGTTTTCCCCAGGATATGTTCTTCTGAAAAATGTCAAAATCTGCCCAAAACTTATGAGTGGATTGTATGACCCGTTATTTCATTGTATAAATCATTGTTTCTAGTCATTGAAATAGGTTTAAAGAATGATTCAGAGAAGAATCAAGAACCAATGAAGGACACAACGGTCCATTATTTAAACCAATGACCAGTTGTTTTGGTCGTTGGTTCTACCAGTTTCAGGTTTAATTTCTGTAGTTCGAGGGTATTTTGGTAAAATTCTATGCTTTTAACTCCTAAGTGAGTCATTTAGGCTTTCTAAGGGTCTGATTAAAGGGGTAAACTAAGCCTAAACTCTCACTCTCTTCAAAACACCTTAAGTTAGGATTTTTATCTCAAAGCAAGACTAGGATTCATCATCTCCATCTTCACAATTTCTCTTGAATCTTTAAGACAAGTTAAGAAATCATCTAGCCTAGGTATGCAGGGTCATGAATGGAGAATTTCTTCCACCCTCATGACCAGCTTCATCTCAATCTCATGAATTCAAGTCTCCAAGCATGATCTTATGAAATTCTAGGTTTAGACCCAATTCTCATGAAATCTCTTATGAGTTCAAGTCTCTTATGATTTAAATCATGATTTATGATTATGATTACATGTTTTCTACTAAGATCTCTCATAAATGTATGTTTTCAAGTTTATGATGATTTTACTCAATTACGTATAATCTTATAAGTTTCAAGCTTATGAACCTATCGTTTGAAGTTATGACGATTTATTCAAGAATTCATGAATTTTATGAATCTCAAGCTTAAGTATCATGGCCAAATCAGCGGCACTATTTTCATGGCTAGTTCAAATATGTCAAGTATGATTATGATTTTCATGATTTTTCTAACTATCCCATGAAAAATAAAGTATGTTTCATGATTATGGCTATGACTAATATGCATGTTTTAGGAGTAGTATTTAGCATTGAGTAGGCCGAGGTTCAGCACACCCAGGTCTCAGAACTACGTGCCACCATATGTATGTATATTCATGTTTGGAGCCTCACCAGAGAGTATTTATCCTAGCCCGACGAGGCTCACGAGTAATATCACGCCTTTATAATTTTTTGCCCTGGCAAGGTTTAGGATGGCTCTGTCCACTTGAGTGAGATAGTTGGGGTATTATGTGCTCATTCATAATGGTGTCTATTATGATAAAGTCGTCCACTATTCCTCATGTTTTAAGTTGTTCATGTACAAGATTTATGATATCATGTTTTATAGTATGATTGACCCATTGATCAGATTATGAGCTTTTATTTATGTTTTTAACCAATGATTTTACTTTCATACCTCGAGTCATTATGTTTCAGTTTATGATGAACAACTCATATTTATGACTATCTCACGATCATAATTTTAGCATGTTGTCCTTACTCTCATGTTCTAGCTTGCTTTATACTCATGATTTCAAGCTATCGCTTTACTATCATATTTTCACTTACCCTATATACTTAGTACATTCCAAGTACTGACCATATACTTCTATGTTATATCGTCTCATGATATAGGTTTGAGTGATTAATCTCATCCCTGACATTAGCTTCGCTCCCGCTTTAGATCAGTCTTGTTCTAGTTTGGGTGATTCCTAATGATCCGAGGACATCAGTTTGGTCATGTGTTTCTTTGTTTATGTCTTTCAATTTTCAGATTTTTAAAGAGGTATTGGGGGTGTTGTCCTATCAGCTCATCATATGATTAGAGGCTTTTCAGACAACTATATATAGATGATTTAGCGTTGTTGACTTATTGTCTATGCTTATGCTTTATGATATTCAGTCTTCCGCTTATGTTATGATCTTGTCTTATTTCCTATTAGTTTATGCTTGCAATCATGCTATGTATGTGTCACGGATTAGCTTGGATCTATTCGTAGTTCTAGGTGTCGTGACATTGATCCTTCTGCTTATCTTCTTCTAATTGCTGGGCATAAACTATGAGTCTAGAAATATCCATGTCACTAATCAATATAGAGACGTTGCATTCCTTCTTCACGTGCTTGCCCAACCCAAACACGAATTTTTGTATTTTAACTCTCATGTTTGGTACTATCTCCGGAGTATATCTGGATAACTGGATAAAATTAAGGTTCTACTCTTTCACACTCATAGTACCTTGCCTTAAGTTAAAAAAACTCCTCTGCCTTGGCCTCTGTTAGCTCTTGAGGGAAGAAGTGGTTTAGGAATGCTTCATCAAAACTATCCCAAGTGGCTGGAGTTGCATTATCACCTCGCCCTTGCTCCTACTGGTCGTACCATACATTAGCCACATTCTTGAGCTGATAAGAAGCAAACTCATCTCTCTCCATCTTTGTGGCGTGCATTGCCTTCAAAATCTTATAGATCTTGTCAATAAAGTTCTGAGGGTCCTCATCAACTTAGATCTTGTAAATACTGGAGGATTCATCCTCAAAAACTCTCTAATCCTTAATGCTCATGAATCATGGGAACTAAAGCTAGCTAGTGCTGAGTTCTGACATCCTGACTGAGCAGCCACCAATTGAGTGAGCATCTGAATAGCCCCTCTGAACTCTGGCTCTGAAGTGCCTATGTTAGGAGGCTAAGGAACTGGTGTCTACGAAAATCTGCCACTCATAGTCAGCCATGTTGGGCTCCTATGCTAGACCCCTGGACTGGAGCACATGGACCATTTTAGGTCCATATCCTGGTCTGTGGAGGCATTGTCACACCCCGAGTTCACACTCTGGATGAGATACGGTACTTGAAGCCATAAGTAACCCTAAGTCAATCCTCGGTCTATCATACACTGGAATTCTGAGTAACATTAAATACATACAACGGAAATTTAAAGCAGAAATATAAATACTTGGAAATATTAGAACAAGATTGCATATTTAATAAAATCAATCTGAGTTTGAAAAAAACAACTTTACGTCTGAAAGTCACTAAGACTGATGAGCTGCTGGGACAAACCCCCAGCTAACTCTAAATATAAATAATAAAATGAAATTATAGCTAAAACAAATAATTTCCATCCTCGAAGGATGAGGACTCACCAACTGAGACAGCTGAGTTCTTCGGTGAACGGTCGGCTAACAGGACTGAGACTGTGATCCTGCAGCTGTATCATAAAACGATACAACATAAAAGTATGCATTAGTACTTTAAATGTACTGAGTATGTGAGAGGAACATAACACAATATAAATAATAAAAAGAAAATGCTGAACTGAAAAGACATGCGATGACCAAATAAATCTACTGAACTGAATAACTGAAATAACTGAGGTGGTCTGATAGACCCTGTCTGATGGTCAAAGCATGTTCTAAGTCTGGGATACTGATCTAAGCTGAACTAGACTGAATTGACTAGTGGGAGAGTTTATAACCAACTTGTAACTACTTGAGCTAGACATGGAGTCCTGTGTATACACCCCACCGGTAGGACCCAATATACCTTGCCAGGGTATAAAGGCATGAGCTGGATGATTACAAAAGTCTGGGGCCAATCAGGCCAATAAATACTGAAACCTATGTTGTCAACATAATTCTGGGAACCTAGGTGCGTTGGAACCCCAGTCCGCTCGGTGCTATGTCCTACTCCCATTGGACAATCCTAAAGTGAATACTAAGTTGATAGCTCGAAGCTGGGGCCCATGAATAGTTAGGGATATGTATCTGAAAGTACCCTGAGAGTCTTATCGACCAGATTCTGAAATTGGGTTCTAGACTGGTCAGAGCTGCTTATCTAGAAGCATCGTAACCATCTAAGAACAAACTGAAATCTGAACTGGGGTCCTAAGGCTAGTCAGAGTTATATATCTAAAGTGTCTTGACTGCCTAGTGACCAATAAACTGAATTCTGAATCTGATTATGATAATTGGGAGGTAATACTAACACCTCAGGAAATTCTGTAGTCAAACTGATCAGCTGACATTTCTGACTGACATTGAGTACTTTCATACTTTGACTAAAGCTATAAAATCAAGTATCTGACTGAGAATTTAGCATATAAGATAACATGGGAATTCACTACACCGGTATAATCAAGAAAATTTCAAGGTTTATCATTTCAGCAAACATTCTAGTTTGTTCTACCCTCAAGGTCTAGGGCTAAACTCAATACACAGGGATAAGCATCAATACTATCATTAGCTGGTGGGAAATACCCATAATTAATATACATGATTATTCCACATAGATTAAACAAAACATTATCTAGAATTTCTTAACATTCAAAAATCTGCAGGGCTAGAATTCACTTTTGTGGGAATAACATTAATTAAATCATGAGCTGATGGAAATCATGTCTAAAATAATCATAGATATCATTATATGTGAATTCAAAGAAAATTAACATTTATTCCCTTCACATTCGAAAACTCAGGACTAGGATTTTATGAAAAACTAGAGAAGGGTCTTGGGGGGACACAAGGAAAGAACTATCCCCTTGTTGAATTCCCATATACCTAAGTTAGAATTTCCTTGAAAAAGGAAGCTTGGACTGCTGCAATGAAGGAAAACCCTAGTATTGCTTGAGAGCTTTTGGGGAGGAAAGCTTACGGTATATTTTCTGAAGATGAGTGGGAATGAGGGGGAAAACCGTTTAACCCCACTTTTAAGTATGAAATCATGACTAAAACGACGTAGTTTGAAGTTTAGGAAATTACTGAAAGACCCTTAAAAATTCGTAGGGAAAAACTGAGTGTCAATCCCCATGGGTGACCTAACGGCTTGTGGTCAAACTCATGGACTACACAGCCTGAAAAATACTGAAGCTCGCCACGAGGGACCTAACGACTCGTCCCTTGTGGCCACAACTCATGGCTTGACCCATGAGGTACACTGTTAAACAAGTCTCCTAGGCTCTTAACGGGAGACGTGACGACTCATGTCCTGGTGACCACGACTCGTGGTCACCATCCGTGAAGTGCACTGCCTGAGCTTCAACAAAATCATTCCCTTCTAGGTCATGACCCTCCCAATGAATCATGGTGACTGACCACAACTCGTGGGGTCTCGCATCAAGTACACTGCCTCCCTCCTTTTTCATTTCTTTCTCACCCACCCCACGACTGATATAATGACTCGTGGGGCCTAACCACGAGTTGTTGTCATGCCCGTGGGGACCCTTTTCATCCAACTTTCAATCTTCCCACCTGGCCTCCCCATGAGTCACATCACGACTCGTGGGCTGCCCCAATAGGTCACCTCATGACCCGTTCTGTGCCTGGTGCCAGTTTTTAAATTTTTCTTTGTTTCAACTCCCGGGTCTGATCTTTGAGCTTCCGGGGTATAACAGGCATGTTTGTTATGTTCCTCTAATTGGCAGTGCGTTTAGGAGGCATGATCTGAAACACGCGAATACACGAGTCAGGAGGAATTCTTTATAGAGTTAAACTCTACCGCATGATCTAGAGTATAAAAGAAGGGAAGTATTTCCTAACACTTCGTATTATCCCTTATATAGATATGGAGCACTTCACACCTATAATAAGAACAATACTAGACGCGGCTTCATAGACATCCTAGAACTCTTTAGAACATAAAGCTCTGATACCAAGTTTGTCTTGTCCCGAGCCTACAACTTGAACGTTGATCGACACTTAGACCACTTTCGTGATCCAAGCGAACCCTTGGCCAAGCTTACTATTAACTTAGAATTAATAAAATATAGCGGAAGTAATAACTATATGGGCTCAATAAAATAAACTAAGATTTATTAGCCGAAACCAAAATCAATGTTAAAAAGTGATTATTGACTCAACTCTAACTCTATCTATGAAGCCTCTATAACTGAAGAATAGGTGCCGGGACATAATTCCCACGGCTATCTCAAGCTCTACAAAATAAAACACTTAATAAGACCGGGACTATTTGAAAGTAGGAGGCCTCTCCAACAACTGAATGATAGAATCGTCTTAGTGCTACGTCTATTGCTGATCCTGTCTACCTGAGTCCGTATCATAATAAGATATAACACTAAATGACATCAATACATACGATGTACAAATAAGGCTAAATGAAGCAATAGTTAAGCAAGAGTATATGAACTAAAAGGATAACTGACTGAAATAACAAGACTGAAACTGAAGTTTTGAATGATACAATAAACTCAATATGATTTATTAGCAAAATAGTTATGCAATAAAACTGTACATCAAAATAATTAAAATAAATAAATAAATAAAAACTTAAACTTGGGGAGTTTCTCATAACCGACACCACCATGATTGAGCACATAATGCCCAACTATCTCGCTCAAGTTGGCAGAGCTGCTCAAAGCCTTGCCAGGGCAAAGAACGATCACAATATATGGATCCATAACTCAAGTCCTTACTAGAGACTTATCTTTGAGGAGTCAACTGAATCAATGGCATGATCCTATCCTACGCTAGCTACATAGTTCTTGGGCTTTAGAGATATCTGAACTCTTTACCCAACTCCGCGCTAAATAATCCTCCCAAAAATATGCTCATACACTTATGCCTATCTGAGGTATCTTAAAAACATATTTTATAAAGCACTTTAGCTATAGATATAATAGAT
Organism: Datura stramonium; assembly: GCA_018107945.1. NCBI lineage: Eukaryota > Viridiplantae > Streptophyta > Magnoliopsida > Solanales > Solanaceae > Datura > Datura stramonium. Next base: position 461,086 of record JACEIK010000060.1, read on the forward strand.
GTTTTAAAATCTCTTTAAATCCTTTCACTCAAAATATTCTTGAAAACTTGGGAGACCTCATGATCCAAACATCTCGTTCAGGTATGCACAAACATGTTATGANATCTCTTTAAATCCTTTCACTCAAAATATTCTTGAAAACTTGGGAGACCTCATGATCCAAACATCTCTTTGAAACTAGATATATACAGAATGCCTAAGGGGCTATATAGATGTCAAGTATCTTTTGATGGCTGTTACAATATCTCAATAGCCCCTTAGGCATTCTGTATATATCAATATCCCCTTAAGAATTTTATATATATCTTCTCCAGTATTTTGTATATCTTAATAGCCCCTTAGGCATTCTGTGTATCTCAATAGCCCCTTAAGCATTTTGTCTATAGTTTTTCAAGAATTTTGTATACCTCAATAACCCCGAATGCAATCTGTCTATTTTGTAACAGTCCGTAGGTAACCTGCATATAGCCCCAAAGGAATAAATCATACTTTTGTAGTTAACCAAAATAGCCCCCAAGGCAAAACAATAATCAAATAGCCTAGAGGAAAGCTACATAGTTATAAACGACCTATACAAACAATTATGTGTCATATCTAAATATGGGATCTCTACTAATAGAATACGAATCCCAACAAGGGATGAATATGTCAACTCAAACAGCCAATAATTAGCAACTATGACTATGAGTAAATCAACGATATCATTTCTATGCTTCAAGAAAACGTGTCGAAGAAGGAAACAACATTAACATACCTTTTCTCGATGAATTTGCATGGCCTACCACTTTTTCCACAACTACAAACCACTATATCAAGGTGGAACCTCGATCGAAATATAAGGATAAGAAGTTCTAAGACAATACGACAAAAGATATGGATTTCAGTCGTAGAATACTATTTAGACTCTAAAGTAGCTATAAACAGATAAAAGGAGGTTCTTATCTTGAGCCACACATCCAAAATGCTGCCACAAATGAACTAAATGGATAAGACTCCACTTCAAAAACACCCATGAAGGTACACCACGTAATTGACAGGGCAAACTATACCTCAAAGATGGACTTGTGACGTGGAGCGACTTTCATTAAGCTTCCAAGCTAATAATTTTATGATCTATGGAGAATTCGAGAGAAAACGACCCAAAGCTCATCCAATAATCATACCAAATGAACCCACATGTTCTATTATAAATTTAGAATGTTTTCCCAACATAGAACATCCTGGAGATTTAGCTTGGCATAGGACAATGAGCGCAGCGCCCACGAGGTCAATCATTACGTAGTGTTCAGTAAAACAATTGTAACTTTTTTTATTGAAGTCAAATTGATGAATAGTTAAATGCTTCAAAAACTACACTCACATACCTTAAATTTGGTGGGTGGATCACCACCTAAATCTCAATATATTGAGAGAAAATCTCTGAGACATTTGATCCAAATTTTAGAGAATTTATGTACGTAATTTGCGATAACTTTTGCTGACTTTTGTTTTACAACCTACTTGACTTCAAAATCCAACATACAAATGTTTTTTATTTGAATACATCATAACATATCCTTCTTAACATATTAAACACTCTTAATCTTATCCTAAAAGTACGAGTTGATTTAAACATTCCGAACGGGCTAAGTGTTACAAAAAGCAAAAAAAAAAAGTCATGATTATAATATTATTTTATCATGATCATAATTATATAATTTTTGTCATTGAAAGAGATGTTCACTATGTGGATGGTGTTATGGAATATGTGATAGTATATAAAATTAATTGAGAGCTCCCAAAGAGATAGTGTATTACTATCCCAGAAGAATAAAATAATTCATTATATTGGTATTATAGTAAGTCTCCAAAGAAACTTATTAAGTTTCAAAAGCATTGACAAAAAATAAATTATATTGAGACTATAGATTATAAGAAGATCTAATATCTTCATCTTATTACAATTGAAGCAGGTTAAAATGTTTATGTTAAAGGTTACCTGTCTACTCCTTTTTGGACTACACCAATATGAACATGATGATGAAATCACATGCGATAGTAAAGTAGAAGTTTACTGAAAAAATATTAGTTAATGTGACCAGTTGTCCATCCTGGTTCAAATGTGATGTGAAAATAATTGAAAATTCATATGGTTATATATAGAAAAAATAGAAAGTTCTTCATGAATTCTCTTGTGCTGCTTGTTCTCATGATAAATTAATCATTATACCATATAAGGTTGGGATTGTATTGCTTGAATTTTTTGAATGTACAAAACGGTGAATATAGATCCATTCACTCATGTAACACCTCGTACCGTCGTACTAAGATTTGAACAATTTTATATATGTGGGTAAGACTGACCCGAAATTTTTTTGATGAATATTAAGTGTTTGGAGGAACCAATCATGAGCTACAATGTGTTAAGTAAGTTTGAAGTTGATTAGAAATTGAAAATAGTCGATTGTTGTGATTTTCTCCAAGAGCAGGTAAGAGCATAGACCATACCCAAACCATAAATGAGATGTGAGACTTGAAAACTACTATTACTAGTCATGAATCCATATACATAGCATACATGGGAAGTACGGGCTGAATGTTGACCGTACGTTAGACGGAAAACATGTACAAAGAGAAGAATGAAGAGTATGTAAAGTTATGAATAAAGGTCAAATTTAGATGACCATATATCCTAATTTAAAAAGTATTTTTGGATGATTCAACTCATCAAATTGAATCCCTTTGAATCAACTTTCCAACGCATCTAACCTTGCATCAATTGGAGTTTGGATTAAGAAGTTATGAGCGTTTTATTGAAGCACTATCGAGCTGTTGCGAACCACAAATCAAAACGCGACTAGCGCCTTGGGAAGCGCGGGAAGCAGATTAAACGCGAAATAAAATAGTGACTGGTCAGTAGAAGGGTCAAAAACATGGAGGAAACCATGGTTATCACCTTGGGAAGTGCGGGCCATGGATTGGACGCGAAATGCATATTTTTCCCGTAAAACATGACTTCCACCCCAATTTAAAAAGAAATTTTGGACTCACTTCCTTATTTCTTCACCCCAACTCGACCCCAACAGCTCCAAAAGCTCTCAAAAACCATTCTAAGCATGGATAAACATTTTCCATGATCTTACAATATAAAACCATGATTCTTTCAAGATTTTGACATCAAATTCTCTCTCTCTCTCTCTCTCTTCTCTAGCAAGGTCAAGAATGATTTTTTAGTTCAAGACTTGGGATCTTAAACACGAATTTTTCCTCCAAGATAAGTAACTCTTCTAAAACCTTTCATGAAGTATTCTTTATAATCTTAGGAATGTTCTAAGGCCAGAACTCATGAGACGGTGCTAGGAAGCCATGAGTTCATATGATAACCCATGAGTTAGGGTTATGGGACAATCTTGGTGTTGAAGATGGAGGTGGTTATTTTTGTTGGACTTGAAATGGTTATGGAAGTTTTTAATGGGAGGTAGGAAGAGGCGGGTGTTAGAACACCCCACCCGTAGGAGGCTCGAATATCCTATGCCCTCCGGGTGTTTGATGAAATACCTCTATGACTTAAAAGTTCATCGTTAAGGTGTTTATTGTAGGTTCTATCCATATAATTGTTGTAGGTTGATGTCATAAAGGGATTGTTTCTTCGCAGTGATTATTGGGAGGCCAAGGATAAGATATGTAAGGCTATCTCTACATGTGGGAACCTCATTGTTCTTCCCCGAGCTACGTTATTCATGCCTATGAACTTTTTCTTCGTGTATGAGTTAGAGTTATGATGAGAATACGATTCCTTGATCTTATTGATTCTTATGAAATACAAGACTTACCTATGATGTTTCTCATCCTCTATGATACATCCTTTCTAAGAAATTTATGATTTTCTACACAAAAGTATGAAAAATACGAAAGATATGAAATTCCTTCAAAGTTAGAATTTGATGATTTCTCTTAAGGATTTACTTACGAAATTCTCCTTATTCTTTATTTGTTACGGTTAAGGTCAATAACATTATGTCTATGATGAATGGTTTCAAAATTTTATGAGTTCCTACGTATGTTTTATGATCATTCTTGATTACTCNCTACGTATGTTTTATGATCATTCTTGATTACTCCATAAGTCCCTATGTATATCTGTTATCCTTCTGATCCTTCTATGAGTTCCATAAGTCCTCTTATAAAAAATGTCAATTTTACAAACTCCGATCTTTCCTCTAAAAGAGAAGTTTCAATGATTTTTTTTAATTATGATTTTTCCTCTACAAGAGCAGTTCTAGTGACTTTGTGAACTATGATCTTTCTTCTAAAAGAGAAGTTTTAATGATTTTTACAAAGAATGATTATGACATGAAGATTTATGAATTTATAGGTATTATGACAATGATGAACTATGATTATAATACGATGATGACTTATGATGATCAGCTTGACTGCTTAATTATGATTTCAAGTAGATCGCTTTATGAAATAAAAAGGGGGAGTAGTATTGTTAACTGAGAAGGCTTCATTCCTGAAACTACGTATGCTAACGTAGGTGATGAATCATTTTCGTTGGTTCGGGAAACTCCTTATATGCCCCTGATACGGGATTTTATGGATCTTTACTAGCAAACTATGTTATGATATCTCATATCACGGCAAGATATGCGATGGCTTAGTTGATCGGGCGGAGATCAGCCTCCATGTTTACATGGTGAGTTTATGTCGGTTAAGTTAAGAACCTCCCACAATGAAGTAATAAATGATGATGTAAAAATTTGATTTTCAAAATAAAAGTCAACCTATTGATTTCATATTCTTGACTTTCCTCATATTATGTCTATACTTTTGGTTGTCCTGTCTATTATCAACTATGTTATGTTTTATTCAGCCATTTTACATACAGTACAATCCTATGTACTCACGTCCCTTTTGCCGGAGGTGCTGCATTATTTTATAATGCAGACTCAGGTACTTAGACCGACGATCGAGCTGTACGCTAGAATTCTCTTATTCAGCTATTGGTGAACCCCACTTGTTTTGGGCTTTGTTACTTCACTCAGCTTTATTAGTTTTTTACTATAAAGTATGTTGGGTGCCTTGTCCCGGTAAAATAGTTATTTCATTTATGATAGAGGCTTCATAGATTCTTATGGTTCATGTTAATGTAAACTTGACAAGTCTTTTCTATAAATTAATTTTTAAAATATTAAGTCTAATTATTCTTCCGCTTATGTTAGATGTATGCTCTTGATGAACATCTTGTTATGTGGTTCATTCGGGCCAGCAATGGCATTGGGTGCCGGTCACGCCTAGGCCCTAGGTCGGGGCGTGACGACTCACCATGTGAATCATTTACTATTATATGATTTTAACAGATGCATCTATGGTTTGGTTACATGTGCATTTGTTATTAACTTGCATTTGAATTTTGGAAGATTGTTTGCTTAAATTATTATTTTAAGAGCACATTTTAAAACTATAAAATTATGTTGATGATGTTGAATTATGCCCAAGTTGGTTTAACAAATTTGTGTGCTTTCAGTTATAGCTAAATCATTGATTATGAGAACAAAACTCTCAAAAAAATTTTGTATGAGATATGTTATTTAACATACAACAGGCTAGCAATATTTGTACACATCATGC
>JACEIK010000060.1:512737-524091 GCA_018107945.1 Datura stramonium
TCTAGATTATTGTCTTCTATTCTCTTATGTAACTTTGTAGTTAGCCTTTTGATTCTTTCTTTTCTTGTTCTTCAATAAAACCCTTGTTATATATCAACAGCGAGAACATGGAATATACAAGTGGAAGGATCGGAATAGTCTAGAGTTCGCTTTAAGTTAAAGAAGTGTTATTTCTCTCTATTAACCTGGATGGCGAGGGGGAAAGAAAAATTCTAAGAAAAAAATTCAAGGGATCAAGAATAAAATTGCCGATCTAAAAAATGATCCAAAGAATTTTGATCTAAATAAGTTAAAGTTACTTAGGAAAGAGTTAGGTCAGATATATAAGGATGAAGAAGTTTATTGGAAAATAAAAATCTAGAGCTTTATGGCTTCAGGAAGGACATAAAAATACTTATTTTTTCCACATGAAAATCATTCAGAGGTATAAGTGTAATAACATTAAAGGGTTTCAATTAGACGATGGTCGGTGGATTTATGAACATAGTGAAACTGTGAAGGAAGTAGAGAGATTTTATAAGAATTTATTCACACACTTCTCGACCTAATAACTTTGATCTTGTTCTGAATTTAGTTCCTCATTTAATAGATAACTATGTGAATGATAGACTTATAAGAGATATCACGAATCATGAAATTAGACATGGTATTTGATATACATCCCCTAAAAGCTCTAGGAGTTGATGGTATGACTCCTTTTTTCTTTCAAAATTATTGAAATCTCTTATCTAGTGATATCTGTGATCCTGTTAAAAGTGTTTTTAAAATTTAGGCTTTGCTACCTTCGTGGAATCAAACTCTAATAACTTTGACACTAAAAGTGAAAAATCCTAAGGATATTAGTCAATTTAGACCCATAAGCCTATGTTCTATAATTTATAAAATTATTGCTAAGATTATTACTGCGAGAATTAAACCTCATATTCCTAATATTATTTCTCCTAATTAATATGCTTTTATTAGAAAAAGATAAATTATGGATAATGTGGTCATTGCTCATGAATTTATTCATCTTCTAAAAAATAAAAGAAGTGGAAAATAAAAATATATGGATTTAAAGCTAAATATGGACAAAACATATGACCGAGTTAAGTGATTTTATATTAAAAAGCTACTCCTTAAAGTGGGTTTTCATGAGAAGTTTGTTTCTAGGATTTTAAAATGTATTATTACTACAACTTATAAATTTACATTAATGGGGATATAGCAGGGGAAGTGACACCTACTAGAGGATTAAGGCAAGGAGTTCCTCTATCTCTATATTTATTTTTATTATGTGCGGTAGGCCTTTCGAGACTTCTAAATCAAGCCGAATCAAAAAAGGACATACAAGATTTAAGTTTGGTTAGAGGTGGACCTACAGTAAATCATTTATTTTTTGCTGATGATTTCTTTATTTTTTTATAATGCTATTGTCCAGAATGCCGCTAAAATATCTGAATTATTAAATATTTATGAAGAGTGTTCAGGTTAAAAAGTGATTTATGCAAAATATGCTATTTTCTTTAGTAAAAGTACATCTGAACTTGATAAGGATGGCATCATTGCAATGATGGGACAAATACAGAGGAATAATCTAGGATTGTATCTGGGCTTACGGGCAGTAGTGGGAAGGTCAAAAAGTAAAATGTTAGAGTTTATTAAAGATAGAGTGAAGGCTAAAATAAAAGGATGAAAAAAATAATTTTTAAGTCCTGCTGAAAAAAAAGTGATGCTTAAATCTGTCTTATCTGCTATTCCTTCCTACGCTCTATCATGTTTTCAATTCCCAAATAAATTATGCAAAGAGGTCACATCTATTTTTTTCAAATTTTTGGTGGGGCCATGATGAGGATAGAAGAAAAATACATTTTGAAAAATGAAAAAATCTTTGTGTCGCAAAATCTAAAGGGGGTCATAGGTTTTAGAGAGCTAAAATTCTTTAATCAAGCTTTGTTGGCTAAACTTGCATGACGAATTTTGACACGGGAAGATTCTCTCCTTTTTAGAATTAAATATTTCCTGACACGTCTTTTCTTAAACCGTCGTGTTCTTCTTCTCGCTCCTGGATATGGAAGAGTATTATTTAGGGTAGGGATATTTTAAAAAAAAGTATTAGATGGAGGGTAAGGAATGAAGAGAATATTAATGTTTGAGTGAATTCTTGGATTCTCAACTCTAGTGGATTCAAACCTAGCTATTATCATGGCCAAATGAATATAGCATTAAAAGTGAGTGACCTTATAGATAGAAACATCCGCACTTGGAAGATACATGATCTTTATAAATGGTTTGGTAGGGAAGATATTCGGGCAGTATTTTCTATTCTAATATCTACTACTGGGTTATCCGATAAAATTATTTGACACTATACTAATTCAGGTAAGTTTGAGGTTAAATTGGGATATCATTTAGCTAGAGAAGTGGCTCGCTGTCGAGGATCTAGCAGTGACATACCTCAATCTAGTTATCAATCCTTTTAAAAAAAGTGTTGGGATTTTATATGGTCTATGAAAATTAAAAACAAATATAAACATTTTATTTGAAAATGTATTCTGAGTATGCTACTTGTAAAACATGTTATCTCAAAAAGATTAAGAAATAATTGCGATGTGTGTAAAGTGTGCGGTTTAGAAAGTGAAACAATTGACCATATGTTGTTTAGATGTTTTAAAGCACGAATGGTTTGAAAAATATGCATGATTAATTAGCCTAATATAGAAAATATAATCGATTTTGCTAGATGGTGGAATGATATTTTTATCAATGCAAGTCAATATTCTGATTCAAGTGATCTTGCTAGACTTAGTGTCTCTATCATGTGACAAATTTGGAAGGCAAGAAATTCTATGATCAGTTTGTGAACCAAATGAATCATTAATAAGGCACTATTTGATTTTCATGAATATGAAAATAATTTATCTGCTTCTTTTTCTCCTACACTTGTACTTAATTATACTAATGAAAGAAATATTACTGTGGCGCAAGATGGTATTGTTATGTTTGCAGATACTAGCTTACAAAAGAAAAAAAAAATGGCAAGTATTGGAGTGGCAGCTATAGATAGCTATGGTAATTTGCTTCAAGCCTTTGGAAACTCAATTAAATTTGTTGGGAAGGCCCTACTGCTAAAGCACTAGCAATTCGAGAAGCGTTAGAAAACACTATAAAAAATGGATGGACAAAGGTGCAAATCTGTCTAATGCTAAAAGTGTGGTGAATATGATTCTAAAGAAAAATGATGTTTCGTGGGAGATAGAGTGATACTCCTTTGATAAAGTAAATGTTGTACATACTCCAAGGTTTTGAAATATATTAGCACATAATTTAGCTAAATTTTTTATTGATAGTTTGATTTTCAAATTTTCCTAGTTAGATTGTAAATGATGTTTTCACATCTTTTAACTCTTTGCGACTTGGTAAGCATTAATATAGCAAGATTGGTTGATGTTAAAAAGAAAAAATGAATAAAAAGCTAACGCAAGAGAAATTTGATGAAAAAGAGAAATTCAAGTAAAAAAAGAAAGAGACATATTTGATTTTTCAGAAGCTTCGAGGAATTTACAGTGGAGCAGCGATAACGGCGACGGGTGAAATGGGAACAGCAATGGCTAAGGGTTTGTGTGAAAAAAAAAGATAAAATCCCTAAATTTGTGATATTTTTGAAGTTATTAATATTTTGTAGAAGTCTATTGCCAATTTGCCATGTTTTTTGAAAATAAATTGTATGGTTAGTTATGGAAATTAACATACTAATTTAACATACCCTTGAAAACCAAACGAAGAAGAAATAAAGCTTTTGATCACTACGAGGTCGTTTAATAATGCAATGATTAGGAATCAATGAATTAGTAATGTAGGGATTATTAATATAAGGATTGTATTGTTGGGATTTTCTTTTATCAAGTATTTAGTTAATTGTGTTAAAAACTAAATATATAATGTATTGTGTTTGGTTTAAAACTATACAAAAATCTTCTTTACAATTATATCCTTAAATTTTTATATAAAGAAATTTAAGAAAAGGAATTGAGGGGTAGTCTAGTTATTTAAGAGTCTTATTCTTCTATTTTTAATATAAGAATTAATAATTCNTGTAGATACTTCGATCTATACGAAGAATTTTAAAATCTTTAAATTCTATTAATAATAAATATTACCTAATTATTAATTAGTAATTAGAATTAAATTAAGTATGTCTCCTAATGATGAATATTTTGAGTTTAAAGATAGAAGAACTATGATAGCATTCGAAAGAAAAAAAGGGTAGAAAAACCATGTTAGAATCAGGGAAATTAAATCCACTATTAACTGTATGCTGTTGAGGGGAAGAATCATTATAGAATTATCTTGTTTCCTTTTTGGGCAGGAAAGCTAATGAATATAATCAAGAAAGGTCAAAGTGTTAGGCACCATACCTAATACTAGAACAAGAACAAGTACATAAGCACCCAAGGGTGTGACCTAGTGGTCAATGAAGTGGTAGGAGAACCATGCAGTCTCAAGTACAAATTCTGGTGGAGACAAAAACACTCTAGGTGATTTCTTCGCATCTGCTTATTCAATACCTGTCCTGTTGGAAGATAACAGGTATTGGTGGAATAGTCGAGGTGTGGACAAGTTAGCCTAGACACCACTATCATTAGAAAAGAAAAAGAGACAAAAAGAACAGGTATATAGAGCACAACTAAAAGTGTATCTACATCTCTATTCCAGTTTGTCAAACATGTATAATGTTCTGTGATTTTGCTCTCTAACTCCATTTTCAAGTCCTTTATCATGAAACAAGTTGTACGTCTTCCAACAAGTTGATCACAGTGATTTCTCCACGTGTGTAATGGATTCTAAGCACAGGATTCATGTAAGTTTATTATTTGTCAGGAGTCCTATTCTGGCAGTATATATTATATGGGTAAGTGTGAGACTAATAGAATCTCTAGTTTTGGGGAACCATAACTTTGACCTTAAAAACAAATAATTTGGCAGTGGAACAAAATGGGTTGAATAGAGTGGAAAAGATACAGAAGACTCATATAGCTAATCCCGGTAAGTCTGCTACCAGGGGTTAGTCCATTGTTTGTGATAGATTCTGTTATTGATCCAGTTTTTGGATTTTCCATTATATTGGTCCGTGGTCATCCCTTTTGCATGTTATATTATTGTAATAATGTAGATGTTACGTTCTTATCAGTTCTCTCTGCTAATTGGTTTCGTTTTGCCAAAAGATCCATCCTATGCCGCTTTTCATGACGAGGAATGGGGAGTTCCAGTCCATGATGACAAGTGTGTACTCCTACTTTATATTTTCTTATTGTTTTGCGGCTTGCAATAAACAAGGCAATTTCATGTGATGGTCTTCTCAGTCTGGGTTACTACTATTTGCAGGAAGCTCTTTGAACTTCTCAGTCTATGCACTGCATTAGCTGAACTCTCATGGCCAACAATTCTCAGTAAAAGACATATGTTTAGGTACATTAAGCTCTGCACCAGTGCTCTGGAGTACCAGAAAATGGGTTATCATTTCATATCTGGTTGCCTTACAAAAGCTGCTGCTTCAATTTGAACTGTTTGTTATGCAGAGAAGTCTTTCAAAACTTTGACCCAGTGGCAGTCTCAAAACTAAACGAGAAGAAGATAGCACCCCCAGGAAGCCCTGCCAGCACTCTTTTATCAGAGGTTAAGCTGCGGGCAGTTATTGAAAATGCACGCCAAACCTGTAAGGTACGTGTGAGTTTTCTCTCTTAGGGGTGTCCTTGTCTTGAAGAAGAAAAACCTTCCTTGTACAGCTAGGAAAAATTGTATTGGTTAGGATAAAAATTTTGAAGCTTTCTTAGTTCTTGGCTCTTGAACATTCAAATTCACAAGTCAAAATGTCGGTTCTTAGATATTCCACCAAGATAGCTGTCAACTTTACATAAAGTAAAAGGAGGCTCTTGGGACCTTCTTTAGGTAATGAAAGAAGATTGCAATGGGAAATTGCTTCTTAGCCACAAGATTATTTAGGCTCAAAAGTTTTTCGGTTAATTTGTCTGTATTTATTGTATCAGCTGTCTTGAGCAGAAAATCTTACTGTTGCTAATTCTGTTTCCCTGGAAACTGATGGTTTCCGTACTGGGTGCAATATTTTCAAAATATTCGGCAGCTGCATGTGATATGTTTTTAAAGTCAGAAACTACAGATATATAAGGCATTACTTGTGGCTTTAATAGGTCTTGTCTCATTCTAGAGGGTAGGCATATTAAATGTCAAAAGAACTTCTGAAAGGAGAAAGAAATAAAACTTTATTGCCCCATTTCAAATTTTAGAAAGTGTAGACCCGCGATCATGGGGTCAAAAGATCTAATATTTGTTTGTAATTTTGTGTAGGGTCTTTTTATATCTTCTGAAATAGAATCTACATAGTTAAAAACTACACTATAGTATTAACTCATTCTTTTTGTAACTAAGATGTGAAAGAAATTTTTAGAAGGTTGTAGTCAAAGAGAAAGTCATGAATTGGCCGCTTAATAGTGTCGTAGAGAAGTCCTCAACTGGCTCCTTAATAGTAACTGTCAGTGAGTAGTATTTTTAGAGTTGTTACTTGAGAATGATTTTTGATGTCTTGCCCTTGTTATCCTCTCAGATAATCCACGAGCTTGGATCCTTTGACAAATACATATGGGGTTTTGTGAACAACAAACCTGTAGTTAGTCAGTTCCGATATGCAAGGCAGGTGCCAATGAAGACATCAAAAGCTGAAGTTATAAGTAAAGACCTAGTTAAAAGAGGATTCAGAGGAGTTGGACCTACTGTGGTGTACTCATTCATGCAAGTAGCTGGAATCACAAACGACCATCTCATTAGTTGCTTCAGATTTCATGATTGTGTAGCTGCAGGTGCTGGAACGGAGAAAGATGATGGCCTTGCGGCCAAGACTGAAGTGAAGCAACAACTCAAGGATGAAACTGAAATGGGCCTTATAAGAGCTATTGATGACTTCAATTTATCGACGTAGGGAAATGTGTTCAAAGAAGTAGTTGTGCAATGTAATTTATGCTCCTAGTAGATTTGGTGGTGGCTTTGCGCCCTTGGTCGCGATACAGTTGAAAGGGTGGAAAGTGCTTGTGTACAAATGACCTTTGCTTATTATTTCTACCATTGCTGTGTACATCTTTAGACTATAATTTATGTGCATCTAGTAGGGATTGTAACGGGACGGGGACGAAAAAGATGAAAATTTAACAGGAATTAGCGATGATTGTGTGCGTGTATACAATTTGACTAAACATCTTAATATAACAGGACAAGCCTAAAATTGTGAAGGTCCTAAGTTTTAAGGGAAAAGTTACAATATGACAACTGGAATGCAAAATGTTTAGATTACTGAAAGTTAAAGACTGGCTTAGGGAATTGTTATTGACTAATACTTTTCAATATCATGGTAGAAAATCAAGAAATTATTTATTATTTAATTTTTAAATATTAAATTTATTCTATTCAAGTGAAATTTTAAAGTAAAAATGAAGGGGATTACTACTTTGTTGTTCCACCACTAGAAGAAAGTACTTGTTGTCTTTTCAAATGGGATATAAAAAATTGAAACGATAGATTGTGATTACTGATGACATCAAGTCGGCTGATGTTAACATGCAGAAACCAGGGGCTATTCCCTGAATTAATTTGATCCTTAGCTCAAGAAATTTGTTCTCCTAAAATCCCTCCTTTCACAAAATTCTTTATAGGGTCTAATATAAATTCTTCTTCCTTCAATGAACCAGAAATTCAGTTTCACGCGTGGTCTTTTCTTCTTTTGACCTCAACCATGGCCTGAATTTCTTGACTTTCGTGGTATAAACTATTCAATTTCCGTGCAAATAGTGTACTCTAAATATGAAAAATAACAAATTAGAGTCGACTATATAAAGTCTCTCAGTGTGTGTTAGTAAAAAACTTAAAAAAGACATAGTACCAAACATGCATATGATTATAAATCTTTATTTGAGCAAATTGCATAAATGCCAAATTCAACAATATTTAAGGCCACACAAGTCTCAATCTTGTGAGACTTAGAGGCGCAAATTGAGACCTAACTAGAATAATTTAGGCTGCCATTGGAAAATTAGCCCATTTCCACGTGCACTTCCTAGTCCAACTCCAACTCCAACCTACTACTGTTCCCAAAAAAAGACAAATACTAACACTATTTACATTTTTACGATCATCTCCTAGTGGGTGCATGCCTTTCAACTTGAAAAACATTGAAGTTTGGTTTAATTACTACTAATCATTTATTTATCCGTCCGTCCGATTAATTTTGCAAGAATTTTCCCGAAATGGCGGCGGCTAAGGCTGCTTGAAAACTTGGATCTTTGGTCAATGAAGAAGCCATTTGTTCTATCAAGAACTGTTGAAACTCTGGTCTATTTTGCTGCTGATCACTTCCTAGTGATTTCCGCTTATGACCACCACTTGCACTACTAGCTATAGAACTTTTATTGCTAGTATCCAATTTTTTGGGGTCATTTCCTAATGTTTTTGGTTGTGTAAGATCCATAGTTAAGGTTGGTCCTGATGTGTTGATGCGAGTAGTTGAGCATGGAGTCCCAAGAGTACTACTTTTCGCGTTGAAACGGCTAGATGGTGAAGTTGTAACCTGGCCTGCTGCATCCATTTTAGAATGGTTGTGTTCTCCTTCATATGTTGCTACTAGAATCGATTGGTCTTCCACGCTTCTCTGCACCTGATGAAATTGACATTAGAGTTAGCCACTAAATTCAATACGAGTGTAATCTTATCATGTGTATACACGCGTAGTAGTACGTTCAAGTTGAAAATTAAGAAATTGAAATTGCGGATTTCTGAGGTTGGGTCACCAAATTTTATAACATATCTGAAAGATAGCTACTATATGCAACTAAGAAACTTCAAGGAAGGTCGGGCTAGCTCCTAGCTACTTGTTTTTGAAAAGGACTTGGGATATTTTATACTCATCTATCCTATTGATCAGATCATTTTTGCTTTTCAATTTACATTAATATTGTATAAATTAAAGTGAAAAATCGAGTAATTTCATGGTTAGAAAAATAAGTTATGATAATTTTAATACTACATGTTGAGCTTATGTGAAATTAATTAATCCCATGAAAACTCTAAAATTACCTTCTTTTTGACGGGGCAGGTAGGAGCAAAAGAGCACTTGAAATAAGCTCTTGGAGATGGGTTGTCTCTTGTTACTTTCTGACCATATTTCCTCCACTGATATCCATCCTTCACTATCTGCAACAACATTAACATATATCCCCTTTAGTACTCCGAGTAGAATTTGTGGCGTTGCTAATTTCTCTTCTTTTTAGAAGGGAATTCAGTGTTGGGGAAACTTACAAGAGAAGTATCAGATGCTTCAGTTCTCACATAAACTCTAGAAGTCTTAGTTTTGATGTGTTCTTCTCTTGTTTTTTTGGGAGAAGAATCTTCATCACTTGAGCTGCTCTCTGAGTTTAATCCTTGAACTGATTTCACAATTTCATTGCCTTCAACTTTCCTTTTTTTGGATCCATCGCTATCAGCTCCAGTACTAGCAGTAGTACCGTTCTGCTTGCTCAAACATTCAGTCAATTGGTTTCTCAATGAATTATAATTCTGGCACATAACTGTTAGCATCTCCGTCAGTTTCCTGTTTTCCGCACTTACTCTATTTAATTCCTCCATTAAATCACTTGACTGCATCAGAATTGGAAGAATGATTAGTATATGAATTCTACTAAAATATTTATAAGTATTAACTTGAGAGGAGCTTATAGAATTAAGAAGACGAAGATTTGACAAACCTCATTTTTGAGTGGCATGAGATCTCTTCCGAGCCCAATGAAATTGCTCTCAACTTCTTGTTTCTGAAAGCAAAAGGAAAGGAAATGAAATGAAATTATATTAGTTAGTGTCAATTTGTTGAGAGAATTCATCAATATCGCGACGGGGGGACTGACATACCGGCACTTCATCAGGAACTCTAATAGGTTTAAAGTTCAGATCCAAGGAAGTATCAACTAAACTGGTGAATTCCATATAAGCTTTAAATTAATTTTGAACCCAGAAGAAAACAAACGCTTTGTTAGAGCTAGGGAAAAATATTTGAAAGATAAGAGGGAGAGAGAAATATGTATGGTGAGTTGGAAGCTTTTGCCCTTTCTTCACAGCTTATTTATAGTTGTGAAAAACGTTTGCTAATTATTCAGGATGGGATGTAATATTGGTATATTCAGGATGGAGTAATTAATGGAGTGAGTTCCCATTTTTTCTTTTTTTCTTTTTTCTTTTTCTTGTCTGCCCCATTTCTCATGTGTTGAATTTCTTTCTACTAGTCAAAGTCAAGCCCGCGCCAACGAAACTAGAAAGAAACACATTGCATAAGACAAAACACATTAAATTTTTTATAAAATAAAGTGACTTATGGGCAGAGGATGGAGGATAAGATGATAGTCTTCATAAATAAATAGGGTAGAAATTTTTATTTCAATCTTCCTATCTAATTTTGTCACGTCAGCCTGACTTACTTGTTTACAAATTAAATAAATAATACAGGTAATGTTTGATTTATTTATTTAAGTGGGGTAATGTGGGCTTTACTTTCCTGTCACGTTTCCAATAACATTTTCCACGTTATATTTATAATATTTTAATCCCCTGGACAAGGTCCCAAGCCAAGTCTGAACCTTAAGACTTACCATTTTTTATAAATAAAATTACATTAAGAAAACAGGCTTACTAATTCACCTATTGAAATGTACAATACGTGTATTTCACCACGGTTTTAAGTTATAAATAATTAATTTTTATATTAACTTATTTGTTAGTTATCGTATCGGGTTTTTTTATAATGAAAATCTAAACTATTATTAAAAGTGAACTTAATCTGATTGAATTTAATTATATAGTAAACTTAGACTCTTTCGTGTGGGAATGAGATTATTTTTTATCTTATTTGAAGGGAAAAAAGAAAGATAGAATAGTTTGATAAGATCTAGATATAGTTAAAACTAGTTTGACAAAACTTAATTTCATTTTTCTTTAGATAACGAGGAAATTAAAAAATTTCCCGATGTGAAGTTTGAAAGTTGTAGACGAATTAATTACTTGTTTCTTTTTGACTATCAGTTAATCCTATAGATAATTGATTTTATTCAAAACTAAATGTTATGTCGATCAAGAAAATCTAGACTTATAGGGAGAAAATGAAATGTTCATATATGAACATTAATTAATTTTCCAGACTAGATAGAGAAATTCATTATACATGGACGGCATGATTAGACTATCAGCAAAAGTTGAATTTACTTAAGAATGTTTAAGGGGGGGAGGGGAAGAAATTATCCAAGAAAATTGTTAATACACTTCGTACA
>JACEIK010000060.1:571231-609149 GCA_018107945.1 Datura stramonium
AGTTAGAGCCAGCCAGGCACCAGAAGTGCTTAGGCTCAGTAGTCTAGCAGTTCAGGTCCTAGTAGGGCACCAGGTGTCAGTCATACCCCCCAAGGCGGGGTGTGACAACAATGAAGGAGAGAATTGTAGCAATAACGAATAATAAGATAACTGAAGCAAAGAAAACAACATACAATACTAAAATCAAATAATAATATATAGTAAGAGAGTAATAAGAACAACATTGGGAAGAAAACTAGACTACACTCGACTACCTACTAACCTTCAATCCTAATTCTTGATATCCATATCTTCCTTTCTTGGGTCATGTCCATAGTAAATTGAAGGTGTGTCATGTCCTGTCTAATCACTTCTTTCCAAGACTTATTCAGCGTACCTCTACCTCTCTTAATACTCACTATAGCCAACCTCTCACACCTCCTCATTAGGGCATGTGCATCTTCTCAGCACATGCTCCAACCATCTCAGTCTCGCTTCCCTTACCTTGTCCACCACAAAGGCAACTCTCACCTTGTCCTTGATAGCTTCGTTTCGAATTGTCCTATCTCTCCTAATATATCCACACATCCATATCAACATCTTTATTTTTGCTTCTCTCATATTCTGTATATGGGAGTTCTTGATTGGCCAACACTCTGTCCCATACAACGTAGTTGGTTGGACCATCACTTTATAAAACTTACTTTTAAAACTTGGTGCCACATTTTTATCATCCAATACACCGAATGTGTGAGCTTTCATTATATCTATTCCACTCCAATATGATGTGTAACATCATCGTCAATCTCCCTATTTCTTTGGATTATATTGATCCCACATACTTGAGACTTCCTTTCTTGGAGATGACTTGTATATCAATCCTTATTTCCACATGTGCCTAATGAGTTACATCACTGAACTTGCACTCCAAGTATTCTGTTTTAGTCCTGCTCAACTTGAATCCTTTAGAATCTAGATTTTGTCTCCAAACCTCCAACTTGTTGTTAACTCTGCCGTGTGTATCATTAATCAAAACTATGTTATATCTGCAAATAACATACACCATGAAAGTTCTCCTTATGCAATTCCTTCACGACTAAAACGATTAATGGGTGTGCGATCAATATCTTACCTTGATAGTTGAAAAAATTAAGAAATTCATTGTTAATAATTAATTAGCTGTATCCAGCTCCAACTGCATGTTATATAATCTAGCTTAATTATCAACAGTTGTAATGTCCTTATCTCAAATCAATTTTGATTAATTTTCTAAAGACATTTAGTCGTATCACACAAAACAAATACGGAAGAGACAATCAATGAGTTTTCTTCTAAGATTAAGTAAAAGGGAATTCTCACAGATCTCACAACTGATGCCACCACGTAAATAATATTCGTACGACAATAATTCAAGCTTTAGAAAAATTGCTTATTGAAACAAAGTTTTTGTCAAAGGAAAATTATTAAGAGTAACAAAATATGTGTGACTTTGAAAGTTTGCGATGGAGCGATAATTACTCATTTATTTTTAATTATTTCAAATGCGAGTTTTAAAAATGAAGTCATTTTTATAGTTAAAAAAAAATTTATTTTTCAAAGTGAAATTTTCAGATACAAATCCAAATTAAACAAGCTGCTGGATGAGTATCGAACATCGTGACTTTAGGATAATATCTTAGTAGTGTTGTGAAGTAAAGTCATTTCTAACTTTCAAGGTGTCTATATCACTTAATCTGACTTGGTCACGTGAGGGAAAAGTTCATAACACTTAGAGAATCACATTTACAGCTCAAACTTGTTGATGCTTGGTGGAGTAAATTACATTTACATTATATTTTAAAATTTGAAAGAAAAAAAATATGTTAGTAGGTAACTCTTGACTAATAAATATGCTTCTTAACATTTAGAATACAAGGTAGTACTTTTTTCTAAATCAACATAAAGTTTAGTTATGCAAAAAGACACTTGAATTGTGTTTTAACACTGTCAATTGAAAACACAGTGGCATCTTTGTTTGTTAAAAGGTTAAAATTCGATCATGTTACCTTATCATAAAACTTCATGTGCTTTTTGGACTTGTTCCTATTAGCAATTATATAGGTGGATGTAATATGAATCAACTGGAGCTAAAATTGTTTTACACAAAATATCGACAGTCAAATATTATATTAAATTTTGAAGTTTTAATTTTGGAATATCAGATTTTATCCTATCAAATATGAGATTATTTTTATTTTATTTTTCAAGTGAAATAAATTAGGTAAAAGATTATAATTTGATAACTATAATTTCGAGATAATTTAATTTGTGTGTCAAACTAATATATATTTTAATTTTGCTCACATTTTTGGAATGACAGGAGAGAGTAGGTCCTCAAACACATGCAGGAGCTCCAATGTGATTTTTTATATCTCGAATTGAAAATTACATGAACAAAATTGAACCGTTAGAAATAGAAGATATAATTCTTCTTCTTCTGTTTTTTAGATTATATATATTTTGTGACGTGGGAGGGTTACTTGTATATATGATGAGCAGGTAGGAGGGCCCCATCCTTTGTCCTCCTTTATGGTTTCCAGACTGTCTTCCCAATTCATTGTCCATAGAATTTTTTAATTAGAAATAATAAAGAAAGAAAGAACACATAATAATCGAGAGATAATAATAATGAAAATAATAGTATTATTATTGTTATTGTCGTTTTTATTGGTACTAATTTAGAAGGGCAATAAGGCCATCCTCCAAAGATGTTTTAAGGGATCGGACATGCATTTGTAAGAGAATAGTAGTAGTGAGTGTCGGTAGAGGGAGAGAAAGGTGGGGACAGCCTTAATAAGCAGCAAAGAATATCATGGTCCAAATGAAAGGCCACAACCTTCATTCTTACCTCCATTTTACCTTCTTCCTCGTTTTCCTCGCCCTCACTTAAATTTGGTAATAAAATTTACGAAAAAGGTCATATTTATTCATGTATCATTATAGAAAAGTCATATGTATTTTTCTTCATATTTTTTCAATAAAAACATTCTTGACATCTAACTTTAGGCACATATTTGTCATTGAACAATTAAATTCACTCTCCCCATCTTTATTATTTCACGTGGCGTCTACATGAAATTCTTTTTCTCTCAATTAAAAATTCAATCAACATTAAAATCCAACCCACCCACCTATAAAACCCATCCAACAAACTCAAATCTTAATACCCAAAACCTCCACGCTTCCTCATCAGAGAAATATAAACGCAGGAGAGAGAGGACTAGGGTTTATTAGAAAAAACAATGCACTTATGCTAGGGTTCATCCATGATTCTTTTACTTGTTGATCCGGATCGAAATATGCTCATAAAAATTAGTTTTTTTTAAAAAATTTAAATCATCTCTTTGCCCTCGTAGTTATATGTATTTATCTTCTTTGTCCTTTTCCTTCACTTGTTGATTCGAACTTTGAAATCTGCCCAAAAAGTTAATGTTGGGATCTATGTAATTTTGATGATTGACAAAGATGATGAAATAGGTCAGCCAAGTTGTTCCAACGGAGTATAAAATTTACTGACTAAAAAGCTGACATGGTAGCAGTAAATGTTCCAATAGAGATAAGCTGAACGTATCAAAAGATGGTTAAGCCATGTCACACAATCTCAGTGGAATAATCATGTGCTAAATTCAAGTCTTGGAGTTCTACTACAATACTAAAGAAGCTAAGAATTTGACTCGAAAGAAGGAGTCTCACTTGAAGTAGAACTCTAAGTCAAGAAGAGCTTGATTTGATGGGCAGTTCAAAGTAAAGAACAACTCTCTGAAGAGTTGTACATGTGCTGATTTGTAAGGGTTGGAGTTTGATTAAAATACAAAGGAAGCCAAAATGTGTATATATAGAAATATGACTTCTTAAAGCAACTTGTGCACTCACAAAGAGAGAAAAAAGAAAATCTACTAAGTGTGAAATTTTGCAACATTTGAAGTGTGAAGAAATTCAATTGACGAACTTGGTCCTAGTAAAGTGATATGCTAGAGTTAGCAATCTTATACTAAGAGTTGGTCATTGAGTTGTAATTGATGTAATCTTAATTCAGTGAGTTATAAACTGGATTAAGAGGATTTTGTCTTCAAGTAGAGCATACAAGGAGACATTTGGGAACACATTCCTGCGGAGGAGTGTGAGCAGTTAGGAATTAGAATTTATAATTTCTTTAGGTTACAAGAGTTGTAATCTGTTGTTTGAAGAGACTCTTTGAAGTTAGTGAAGTTAGAGAAAATCTTGTGGAGATACAGGTCCTGGTTTTTCACGTAAAAAATATTGTGTTCGTTACTTATTGTTTTACCGCATTGTTGAAACAGGTCAATTGACTTGTTTCAATCGTAGACAATAAGCTAACGTAAATAAGTAAAATCGTGGTCGTGTAGCCTATCAATTAGTATCAGAGCAGGTTTATCTTATAAGGCTAATACCTAAGATAGATCATGATGAATTGTGCACCACCTATTGGACACAGTGAAGGCCAGTCAACAACTCGACCTCCTCTCTTCAATGGATCAAACTTCATTTGATGGAAGGCACGCATGGAAAAGTTTATTCAAGTAGAAGATTATGAGTTGTGGGATAGGATCACTATGGGGCCAACTCTTCCTAAGAAGATGGTGGATAAAGTTGAAATGATGAAGGTAATATCTGAGTTTATTGCTGAAGATCTGATGGCTCTAAAAAAAATGCTAAAGCAAAGAACATTCTTGTATGTGGCTTAGAGCCTGATGAGTATAATTGGATTTCAAATTATACCACTGCTAAATAGATATGGGATGCGTTAATCAATGCTCATGAAGGGATAAGTCAGGTAAGGAAATTTAGAGTGGCTATGCTATTCACTAAATATGAAATTTTCAGGATGAGGGACAGTGAGTTTCTACAAGAAATGATTACAAGGCTCACATCTCTAATTAATGAACTATCTTCCCTACGAAAAGTACTTACCACTTGACAAAGTTTTTAGGATCCTCCTTAAAGCTAAATGGGATTTTAAAGTTACTGCTATAACAGAAGCTAAAGATATCTCTACCATGACTCTTGATGAGTTAGTAGGGAATTTGAAGACTTATGAGATGAACATGGATGACCTTATGAATAAAGATGGAATAAAAAAAAACTCACTAGCTTTAAAAGTTTCTGACAGTGATGAGCATGATATTGATGATGATCAAATAGCATTTCTAGCAAAAAAGTTTAAGAATTTCCTTAAAAAAGAGAAGGGCTATGACAAGAAAGGAACAAATAGCAAAAAGGATTCCAATGAGAAGTCTCCAGCAGGTTGCTATAGATGCTACTAAATAGATTATATGATTAAAGATTGTTCACTCTGAAAAATTAAGTGGAGAAAAGAGAGAGCTGAAAAGGAGAGCAGTGAAAAGGAAAAGAAGAAGGAAAAGGAAAAGGAAAAGGAAAAGGAAAATTATGCAATGATGGCTGCATGAGTATCCGACACTGGTGATTCTGATGTAGAAATTGATGAAACTACATTCATTGCTCTAGGAGACTCTGATATTGATGAAGGAGACAAGAATTACGAGATAAGTATCTCTGACTTAAATGAAAACGTGCATACTCTCTCTAAAAGAAAACTTGTTTCTACGATGAATATAATGGATAAACTCCAGGAAATCACTTCTGACAAGGATCAGCTTTTTAATGCTCTTGCTAGCATAAAATTTGAGTTCATTGATCTTAAAAATGGCAAGGATATTATTGATAAAGAAAACAGTTCCTTAAAGGAACAGGTTGTCCAACTTGATTCTGCAAATCAAGTCCTCAAAAATGAAAGCTTGAAAGAATCCTCTTTTCAAAAGGAATAGAAGAGTGAGAATCTGAAAAAGGTTGAGTGTAATCTCAAGTACTGTAAAATTAATTACTTCTGTGGAAAAGAAAAAAGTAAGAAAATTGGTTTTGGAAGTATCTAGGTTAAAACTCAATCTTGAGAAGGCTAGTAGGTGGACCAAGTCATCTAAAATTTTGAAAAATCTAAGTGGAAAGTTCACAATGAAAGGGCCGGGATAGGTTTTCTTAAAGAAACAATTGTCACTGAAGATATGTGTTACTTTTATGGTAAAAGTAGTCATCCTACTACTGAATGTCTAGTTGCAGCTAGGAGCAGGAACAAGTGTACTTTGCTGGCAAAAGAAAATAAGCTAAAAACTATTCATATGAACAGGTCTAACAACCGATTGCTATACTGGACAAGAAGAAATTTGATTCACCCTTTTGATCACAAAAAAAGGACCCAAGTTTGTCTGAGTTCCTAAAACTAACCTCTGAGTTGTTTTGCAGGTGAGAGTGAAAGGGAGAAACGTTGGTACACAGATAGTGCTTGTTCAAGACACATGACTAGAGACAAAAAAAAGTTCCTTTCACTTTCTTCACTAAAAGGGGGGAATGTATCCTTGGGGAATGGAAAAAAGAGTACAACTACTGGATTTGGCAAAATTGAAAGTACAAAAATAAAAGCTCTAGAAGAAATATACCATGTTGATAGCTTGAAGCATAACCTACTGAATATATATCAGTTGTGTGATAAAGGAAACAAGGTAATTTTTACTTCTGCAGGTTGCAAGGTCAAAAGGTTGATACAAAGGAAATTATTCTAAGCATAAGCCAACACAAAAATGTGTCACGCCCCGCCTTGGGGGGTATGACTGGCACCTAGTGCCCTAGTAGGACCTGGACTGCTATCTGGTGGGCCTAGACACATCTGGTGCCTGGCTAGCTCTATCTCAGGTTTCTGAAAACAAAGGGATATGCGGTGTAAACACAGCCTCCGGCCAACTGGGCCTATAGCCACACAATGAAAACATCAACAACTAACTAGAAACATTCTAATCTTAAGGGCTATACGGGCCGACAAGGCCACCATCGCTGTCTGTCATGAAACTTAACATAGGGAAAAACTGAAAAGCTACGTGACCGGCGGTCACTACTATTATAACCTAAGTCCCCACACGGCCAACATAAACAGAAATACTAAACGGCTACAACAGCGCACGGCCTCACACGCGGCTCCAATGACCACGGGAGATAATATATACAATCACCAAGCCTCTATGGTAACAATAGAAATGATCGGGATAGGGCCCCGACCTGCCATACTATACATCAAAGGAGAAAAGAGCTACACCTCTGGGGAATCAGACTCCGGATGACAGTAGGCGATGACTCTATATTTAGTTTTGGAATCACGAGGATCGCCTCTCGTCTATGAGTACCGCGAGCAAGTAATCTGTTTGGGCATCGGTCTACTTGGTACTGAGTATGCAAAGCAATTGAAATACAACTGAATATAGATAGCATAACTAGCAATTCTATATGGCGGGAGGTAAGCGAATACGAAGGCGTATAAAGCTGAATCAAGGCATGCGTGCGATAGGGGCGAGGCGTGCACAGCCCAGACACGACTGACCTACTATCATAACTAGTATATAGCACATAAATAGATATATAAGTAGCAAGCAGAGCCAATACCAACCCCATAAGCCGGGTAATGGCGCCAAGCAAAATACAAACAATCACATACCCTACCGGGTCAAACCATTAAAATAAGTCACTCCACTCCCATCTGCTCACTAGGAGCACCTCTCTACCGTCCCCACTGGATCTCTGGCTCAAGCACTTGCTTCCCCGATATAAACTGCCGTGTGAGTCCGAGGGACTCATGTACTGCATACGCTTGATTAGGGTCTGCTGCAGACCTTTGCTTAGGGCTACGTAACAGAACCTGTATCTATTCCCTGGACACAGCTCAACAGGGAATATCTGTGGCAGGCAGAGTACCCTGGACACTGCTAAATAGGGTTGTACGTATTGTAATGCGGTCGGACTGATATGGGGAAAGCTTCATCCCATCTTCGTCAAGGCGGGGACGGCATGCCCTTTGGGCGGCGATAAACCCACCCGCCGGTGGGCGACACGATTACAACCAGGGGCGGCAATGACGCTCAATAAGGTGCCGTCACGCCACATAATTCAACAAACAAATAAGCACATATAAATAGCAAGCATGTATAAGCTGAAAAAGACTATACGAAATCGATTTCTTATTCCGATCTCTTTCTGGACTATGCTTGATTCTTTATTGATTATACTGATTATGTAATCTTTATTTAACTGTTTGGCTAATCTGTAGCCAGGATACTATCTGTCTGAATGGCTAGTCTGTAGCCCATAAAGCTGTATGAACAGCTGGTCGCAGCCTTAATATTTGTCTGTCTATACGGTTTACACTTTACTAAATTTATTCTGAAAATCTGTTTCTTTTTATTCTACAAACATGCTTTCTAACCATACAATAGGCTATCTTTGAATGTTTGGAATGCTAACTTGCCCTTTGGTGCATGCTTTACTAACTAGGATGCAAGTACGATGGCAACATAAACCAAATTTACTAAACTTACTCAATACTTAACATTCAACTCGGAGAACTCAATTATGGAGTTTACTATGATTTACATGGCTAAAACTGCTAACTTTCCGAGGAAACTGCTTTATGCAACAACCTCGAGTTGTATCCATTGTCGGACGAGGCTGGTCAGTCACTCAGTATTTTCTCCCAGCGCATTCATATACACGTCAATTAGTACTAAATGCAACACTATTCTGAAGGACGACGTCACTTTCGATAGTATATAGCCTAAACTTAGGCTTATCGAAAAGACGGTCGAAAACTGCTAATTTTCGGAAGTCCGGAAAGGGAGAAGTATTCACTTTCGGCTAGGAGCACATAGACACTAGTTTGGACAGTCCTACTTACCTTAGTGCAGTAGCTCTCGGCGAATTCGTGGCCGTATTTCGCGAAACAAAATCCGTAAAAATGCTCTCTGCTGCTAACTACCTCGATACCTGAGGTTAATTTAAGTTTGGACTACATTTGTGACATAATTGAACGATAATATATTTCACCCTCTTCGTCTCTCTCGGTTCTGCATATTTTAAAATTATAATGAATGAACTGATTTAAAATGAAGTGGGGCTTATATACTGGGCCTGGACAGGCCACAACATAATCCTGGAGCCAACACGATGACGCCTCCGTGACAGTGCCATCGCCAGAGGGCTCTACCCGGCTCCTTCCGCGATGGTGAATAATTTCTCGTCCGATCTTTTCCTGGGCCTTTTCTAGGGCTATGGCTTTCAAATATGCTTAACCAATGCGCGAATAGGCCATCTAGGTGCCTGGAATCTTACGGGGTGTAACAAAATGTGGACAAGGAAGATAGCTATTTAGGAACCTCTTCGTAGGCCAACTCTTCTGTACCCTGGATATCTTGGACTGGGACCGCTCTGGACGGGTCTACTATGCATTTCCTCAGCATGGATACATGAAAGACTGGATGAACGGATTCTAACTCTGGAGGCAAGTTCAGCTCATAAGCCACAAACATCTTCGACGGAGGAGGCTGGATCAGACAGACCTTGAAGTGAAACTTACCCTTCTTGCCAAATCTCATCACCCCTTTCATCGGAGACACTTTAAAAAATACCCAGTCATTCACATCAAATTCCAGGTTTCAGCCTTAGCACATCTGCATATATTTCTGGCGGCTCTGTGCAGTCGATGGCGTTCTCACGAAAAGCTTACCTTTTCCTCATTTTATTTGAACAATGTCTTCAGCCCAATCAATCTTGCGATTCACCTATTTCAAACCGACCAACCGGCGATGCATTTTCGCCCGTATAATGCCTCGAAAGGCGCCATCTGGATAGCTGAGTGATAGCTGTTATTATAAGAAAATACGATTAGGGGCAAATGCTCATCCCAGCTACCACCAAATCTAACACACTCGCGGCATGTCTTCGAGCGTACGAATGGTGCGCGTTCGGCTTGTCCATCGTAGGGTGGAATGCGGTGCTCAAATTAATCTGCGTACCCAGACCTGTCTGAAATGACTGCCAAAGCTTAGCTGCAAACTGTGCTCCTCTGTCTGAAATAATGGACAATGGCGCTCCTTGCAATCTGACTATTTCTCGGATATACAACTCGGCATAATCTTGGTAGAAAGTAGGTCTCTATGGCGGAAATGGCGATTTTTGTCAATCTGTCTACTATCACCCATTAGAATCATGTCTATGTCTAGTACGGGGTAATCCTGCACAAAATCCATATTCACTGCTTCCCATTTCCAGAGAGGCACAGCTATGTCTGAGTTAACCCGCACGGTTCTGGTGGTTCTCTTTCACATTGTTGGTAGTTAGGACACGGCTACAAATTCAACAATTTCTCTTTTCATGCACGGCCGCAATAGTTCTCTTTGATGTCATGGGTACATTTTTGTCGCGTCAGGGTGGAGAGGAGTAATGGGCGCAATGTACCTTGTTCATAATTTGCTGGCGGAGGCTGAAGCATACGGAACACATAAACGACCTTTACAACGTAGCACTCCATCCTCTGCTACTGAAAATCTGGCGCTTTCCCTGCGGAATATAGTCTTTAAGCTGGATCAGGTCAAGATCTTCTGCATTATGCGTTCCTTTACTTCCACCTAATGATGACACGACGGTGTTCTGCACCACCGCTCATTGTCCTTGTTTGACTACACGTTTGGCTAGGCTAGCTAGCGTGTATCTCACGACCAATTCCCACATTTCAGTGCCATCCTTAAACTCCCCATGGAGATTAAGAGCAGCATCTGCCAAGCATGTAACTGAAAAGGCTATCCCCAAAATCTGATTTCTTATTCTGATCTCTTTCTGGACTATACTGATTCTTTCTTGATTATACTGATTATGTAATCTTTATTTAACTGTTGACTAATCTGGCGGGATACTATATATGAATGGCTCAAGTCTGGCTTATGGCTGTATGAACGGCTGGTACGCGCGCCATACTGTGTTGTCTATCGATTTTACTTTACTAACTTTTATTCTGAAAATGTTTCTTTTTATTCTACAAACATGTATAACCATACAATAGGCTATCTTTGAATGCGGAATGATATCTCGCCATTTGGTATTGCTTTACTAACTTTGATTTGAAGTACGATATGGCAACATAAACCAGATTTACTAAACTACTCCAATACTCAACATTCAACTCGAGAACTCAAATTCGGAGTTTACTATGATTTACATGTACAAGCGCTAGCAATGAGCGCACACATACCTTAACCTCCGAGTTGTCCATTGTCGGACAGAGCTGAGTCATTACTCCAGCTATTTCTCCCAACTACATTTCATATACACGTCAATTAGTACTAAATGCAACACTATTCTGAAGGGCGACGCCACTTTCGATATAATTATAGCCTAAACTTGAAACATCGAAAAGCGGTCGAAAACTGCTATTTTTGAGAAGTCCGAGAGGAGAAGTATTCACTTTACGGCTAGGAGCACATAGACACTAGTTTGCAGCAATTCTACTTACCTTGATGCATTAGCTCCAGCGATTCGTCGGCCGTATTTCAGAAACAAAATCCGTAGGAATTCTTCCTCTTTACTAAACCACCTCGGTACACGAGGTTAATTTAGGGTTTGAATACGTTTGGCGATAATCGAACGATAATATATTCACCCTCTTCGTCTCTCTCGGTTTGCTGCGTATTTTCTGGAAATTATAATGAATGAAGCCCGATTTAAAACCGAAGTGGGAGAAGCATACTTGGGCTGGACAGGCCCCTGGACAGGCCCAACGTGTCACGGAGCCAACGCGGTGGCCCCGCCTCCGTGACACGGCGCCATCGCGGAGGGGCTCTGCCCCGACTCCTTCCGCGATGGTCTGATAGTTTTCTCGTCCGATCTTTTCCCGGGCCTTTTTCTAGCACGTATGGATTTCAAATATGCTTAACCAACGCGCGAATAGGCCATCTAGGTGCCGGGAATCTTACAGGGTGTAACAAAATATGCACAAGGAAGATATCATGGGATTGCCGGGTACAAATTTGTTACACCCCGTAAAATGTTAGAGGTTAGTAGGCGTACATGTGGATGTGTGACGAGTAAGAAGAGCTTGACGCGTATGGGAAAAGCCTCAGGAGCGCAGTCGGTCGAGGCTAGGCCGCGAGGGGCCAGCGCGACATGCCAACCAGCAGTGCACTGGCCAGCGCGGCGTGCCAGGCACAGGGCTTCTATGAGGGGCGCGATGCGGGGCAATCTTGGCGGATTGAGCGGCACGGGGCGCCCCCCTGCCACCTCCCTAAGTGTGTATACACACACACACACACACAACACACACACACACACACACACTCCCCTCTTTTATTTGAAATCATTTCTGAAAAGGATCCCACAGCCAGAGCTTAAAAGAGACGTAAGGTTTGATTGATTTTCATGCAATTATGCTACCAAACGCCGTTCAATTTCAAATTAACTTCAGATAACGAGTTTTAGGCCTGTGGGAAGAATTACTACAGAGTTAATTTCTCAGAATATGCTCGACAAATCGGACCTCCTCCTAGTAAAGGTTATCAGAATTGTTTCAAATTGATTCCCACTCGGCCACAGGAATTAGGTAAGCACTCTTCCCTTCTGAACTCCCAGGAAATTATAGGTTTTCGGCTGTATTTTGTGAAGTTGAATTGTAGTTACTATTAATGCCGAAAATTATCATTTTAGACGAATATGGTATTGAAATTAGTCCCATTCTCTCAGTATTAAGGTTACAGCTGGGAAGAACTGCTGATTGCAGGTTGGACCTCACCAGTTAAATCAGAATCAACATTTGAGGTATGTTAAGGCTTATTCCTTCAGCAAGTTATTCTCACCGTATAGCAATACGACTTATGTCTCTGAAGCAAAACCATGATCCTATATATTATAATTAGCCGCTGTAAGTAGATAAAGAGTATATACATACATGTGTTACGGTTAGCTGTTATTCGTAGATTGTGAGTACGTATGCTATGATTAATTATTGTCCTAGACCGTGATTGTATAAGTTGTGGTTAGCTACTAGAAAGCATATCGAGAGTGTATTGCAGCATCCCTCATCGGGAAGGAGTAAGTTAAGTGTGATTTACACTAGGAGCGTCATAGGACTCCTCCGGGCGGTTGTTCACTGTATTAGCAGAATTTTGAGGTCTTACTATCATGCCAAATCCTCAAAGTTTTGGGATTAGTTATTGGGCCCGAGTTCATAGATTAGACAGTGTGGGGTGCAGCCAGGTGATATGATTTCCAGTTTGATGCCTGTATTATCAATAAAGCTCTCCCCGAGGTCTTTAGTGTACCTTCACGCCTCAGGGCCAGCAATTTAGATAGATGACTATACTATAGAGTCAGCTGCACCAAGGCTGTCTAGTGAACCGAATAACAAGATACCCTCTAGTTAACTACTATCAGATAAGTGACTGTTAGTTTTAGTTGACTTAGTATCCATCATACAGGTCGCTCAGGAAGCCATCCCTAGTCATCCAGGTCAGATAGACCGTGGGTACCCTAAGGTAGGGGACCTTATCAGTAGTTGAATGCGGGGCCAATGCCCAAGCCTTCTCTCATAAGATACTCAGGTACAAGTTGCCGTAAGCGGCTAGGTCTAGATAAACTTACCTACGAGGTTAGGAATCGCCCAAAAAAGTCATAGGAAATTTGAACAAACCAAGTTAAGGTTTAAGAGACTAGGTCTATGTTAGTACAGTATTACCTCCAGGCTAAGAATTGTCGTAAGCTGCCTGGGGAAGAGTAGGGGCTGACTGCTCAGGAGCATATCCGATCAGTAGCAACCCTACAGTTGTTCCAAGCCAGGGAACTAAGTAATTGGTCGTTTGCGACCCTATAATTGCTTATAAGTTATAGTTGTCAGAATAGGACATTCAGAGTGTTGTTACGCCACTCCAGACCTCGCCCTATCCAGTCGAGACCGTTAGAGATTATGATCACTATCAGGATCCCCTGATCAGATACAGGTGCACGAGGTGTGCCTACTAGTAGCTGTACAGATTATTCTAGGGGAGAGCAGCCATCGTGTTAGGCCCGTAAGGCAGGATACGTCTTTCGAGTGTCTAGATTGAGACGTTAGTATAGCATGTAGGGTGGGATTGTCCTCATCTAGGAGCATTCCATGACTACCCCAGGGTTACTAGTTGTGTCGCCATATACGGGCTATATGAAGTTGCTGCAAGGAGCGATATGTCGTCCCAAGGGACAATGCAGTGGCCCAAGGTCCATATTACAGTCCATTCCATGGCTGGACTATTATGTTTATGCCATATCGATATCACACCCTCGTTGAGCCTGGTGCCCAGGGTGCAGTTATCCGGAGTCCCTCAGGCTCAGACACAGCTATAGATCAGGAGTCCATCGGACTCAGATACAGCTACAGATCAGGAGCCAAGTGGGTTCAGTTGCAGAACCAGGGGATAGGTAGGTTGGCTATAGCACCAGTAGAGTCATAGGAACCTGGATAGGAGTATATAGATTGAAGTGTATTTGACAGGGCTTATAGGGGTCCCAGTAGGTTATTTTTGTGTTTCTTGTATATTCCAAGCTTATGGGGGCCAGATTAGGTTCTTGTGTGCACTCTTGCCTGCTAGTTATAGTTTATGAATGTGTAATTATAAAGTATTAGCTCATGTACGTGTAGTGTTCTACTAGATGCAGGTTATGAATAAGAAAGTTTATAGGTTAAACTTTCTGCCCCCTCATCCTACTTACTTTTAGTCTTTAACAATTTCTTTTCAGCTTTTTATTACTGCCTTACATATTCGGTACATATTGTACTGACGCCCATCGCTAAGTGTTGCATTACTTTCCTATAGGTTTAGACATATAGCTTTCAAAACCTCCATTAGCAGCGTTCCCAAAATCAGCAGTTGGCCAGCTCCTTCCATTTGGAGTTGCCAGGTTGTAAAGATTACAGTCTTTCATTTACATAGCATTTGGGTAGGTCGGGACCCTATCCTGACCACTACTTGTATTCTTAGAGGCTTGCAGACTACAGTTATCAGTTAGTTGATTGTCGTTGGTCGTGTGAGGCTTAAATTAGCTATGTTATGTGTGTTGGCCGTGTGGGGCCTAGTATAATAGCTTGTTCTCATTTCTGTTATAACTAGACAACACGATGGTCTTGTCGGTCCATATAGGATCCCTTTTGTTGCCTGTTGTTGGTTAGCTGTTTTTATTTATAGGTGGTTATACGGCTTTGTCGGCAGGAGATTGTGTTTACAACCGAGGTATAGCCTGTTGTTTTCTTGAATTGAGTTGCAGGCATGCATCAGGCGTGCATAAACCCAGCCAGATCAATCAGATCCCAGTATAGCATTAGGTGCCAGTCATGCCTCCCAAGGTGGGGCGTGACAAACTTTGTATCAGAGCAGGTCGTATCCTCAGGAGTCTGTAAGCTGTGAATGGTAGAGTCTTGTTTATAAATATGTTGTGCACCACATTTTATAAGCAGGAGGCGATGATGAATGATAGTATGGTTACCCTTTCTTCTTATCAGGTCATGCTATAGAGTCGAGTTATATAGGGTTGAGTCCCTAAGCTTTCATTGCTATGTCTATCTAGAGTAATATACGGTATGAGGCAGACTCCATCCAGCCGCAAGATAACTACAACAGGAGAAGGAAGCACCAGTGCGATGCCATAGTTGGGGGACAACCAGTTTGAGGACGAAGGCGGATGCCTTTTAATTTTTCCAATATTTTCCTGGGGGCACCAAGAATCTCATAAGGTAGTAGATATGTCAGCACTATCCCCAATTCTTTCTACAGCCTCTGAGTAGGAAGTTAGGAGTATAGCATGTATATGAGTTGACTTACCTACTAAATATATAGGATCAGACAGGGGCGATAGTTAACGTTGGATTACCTGAGGATACGAGAGAAGGGGGAATTGGGGGAGTCTTACCTCCAACCCTTCGGATGTTGTACAGTTTCATACCTCAGTTCTATTGTAGTAAGAAATGGCTATCTCCGCTTCCCAATTTTATTTTCAGTGTAGTAAAGAGCGTAAGAATTGAGATGATGTTGCCCAGAGTAAATAGTAAAGGAGGGTTAGATTCGTTGATTCCTGGAGAGTGTTAGGAAGTTGTTGAGACCTCTAGTGTT
This sequence comes from Datura stramonium, assembly GCA_018107945.1. Classification (NCBI taxonomy): domain Eukaryota; kingdom Viridiplantae; phylum Streptophyta; class Magnoliopsida; order Solanales; family Solanaceae; genus Datura; species Datura stramonium. Next base: position 587,230 of record JACEIK010000060.1, read on the forward strand.
TAAGTAAGTTATCTAGACCTTTACGGTAGTAAATCAGGAGAGCAGATAAGGCTTCCAATAGCATTCAAGTACGTGTGAGAGTCCATAAGTGATGAAACCCCAGCAATAGTAAAGTTTAGGTAAAAAATAGGCCGATTCTGTCACAGTGTGCAAATGACGGTAGTGCATACCTACAAGATAATGGTTATGACACTAGTTTGTTATATAAAAGGACAGAGAGATCATACGAACAAAATAGACCCGAGTGTGGGTCAGAAGGATACAGGTCAGTAGACTTGGTCAGTAAAATCCTTGACAACATAAGGCAGAAGGCACGAACCCCAGAGCTCAGTCTAAGGGAGCAACGGGAAAGGCATGAGTACTTAACTCTAGAGGGAAACAAAATCATCTCCAGGCTAAAAGTAAATTGACAAAGTATGGGACCACTGTTGAATGTCGAGAAATAAGCATCTGACTGACAGTTAAGAGATAATAAGGTTGTAACCCTAGAATGCTGCAATATCACCACTGGTTGTGGAAGTAGAGGAGTGGCGACACAGAGATTCTAACCTAGTATAACCTAGAGAAAAGGCCCAGTAGGAAGTTATTGGCCCTCAAGATAACAAGGGGCGGAGTCATAATGACCTAGAGGTCGACTCTGCATTCCAAAGGTGGTAGAACTTCGTTAGCGGACTATAACCAAAGTGCACTATGTCCATTGCTTCCTCCACCCAGAGTGTAACGAAAATGCATCAAGTTGTAAGAGAGACCTACTGATGGCATGGGAAGAGGGAACATATTGTTGATTCATAGTGTAAAGCTCCAATGAACAACCAGGGAAGGCTGGGTAGGCTAATTCAGGAAATAGCCGTGCTAGAGAAAAAGCGGGAAGGAGTCTGCCCGGATATTGTCACAAGGTTATGTCATACCAGGCGTAGGTGTGATCCCATTAGATCATTGTTGAAAGGCTAATGAGATTAACTTATTTCTTGCCAAACAAAATCATGTTTCATTTAAAAGACTACGTTGAATTGATACTAAAGCAACATTCCGGCTATATGGCGTTTCAGCGTCTATTAACTTCCAACAAAGGGATTCACAGCTAGGTTTTAGAAGGGCTTTCAAAACAGATTGGGATGTATGTTAGGTTGAGTACGACTTCTCATCCCCAAATAAAAAACCAAGCAGAGCACCCAATTCAGACTCCAGGAGATCTGCTGTGAATGGAAGGGGAGGCCCCCCTAAATGATGATTGGAAACAGATAAATTAAGGGTAGTTGAGCTGGCATACTAATACATCAAACAAATGAAGAAAGCTAAACCTTTCATCAAGGATATATCGGCAGCTCAGGGTTATCATATAGTGTAGGCAGTTAATGATTGAAGCGACTACTGGGTATTCTTAGAAACTTCACTAAGGAAGGGCGTCATGGAATCTGAAAGAAAAGTAAGCCCATCCCTAGACCAACTAAATCATACCAAACCCTCTAAGAGATTGGCCAAGTGGCCTATGAGATAGAGTTACCTTCAGGTCAGGACCTATTTATTAATACTATGCAAGCGCATAGGAGATTTCCTCTCAGGTTGACCCAGCTGGAAATATTTAGGCTACCGAAGAGTTACCTTATAAGGAGGCCACAATAATTATATTATATGGATAAGTACGTAAAGAGCCATTTTAAGAATCACAGTTGCAGTGTAGTAAGGTCTTATAGAGGAACAAAAATAAACAATGAGATGACCTGGGAAGCTGAGGACGACATGAGATCTAGATATCCTTATTTGTTCTAGGATTGACCCAAATTGTACAGTTAAGGCGAGGTTTTTGTTCAGTTGTTACTTTGCCGCTTATGTTATCAGTATTGTATAGTTAGCTACCTCTTTGATTGGGAAATGGTTGTTATAGCGTCCTGCGAGGCGCCTATATTGGACTTTTTTACGTTTTAGGTTTTCTAGATAGTCCATATTACAGGGGAGACTCTGCCGAAATTTTTATAAGTATGGGATGAAGGAGTTAACTCTCCTAAGCATGAGAATTACATTCGAGGACGAATGTTCCTAAGGGGGGAGGATGTTACACCCCGTAATATGTTAGAAGTTAGTGGGCGTACATGCATATGTGTGACAAGTAAGAAGAGTTTGATGCGTATGGGAAAAGCCTCGGGAGCGCGGTCGGGCGAGGCTAGGTCGCGATGGGCCAGCGCGATACGCAACCAGTAGTGCACTGGCCAACGCGACTCACCAGGCATAGGGCCGCTATAAGGGGCACGATGTGGGGCAATCTTGGCGCCTTGGGCGGCGTGGGAAACCCCCTGCCACCGCTCTAAGTATATATATATACTCCCCTATTTCATTTGAAATCATTTCTTAAAAGGATCCCACGGCCAGAGCTTAAAAGAGATGCAAGGTTTGATTGATTATCGTCCGATTACGCTACCAAACGCCATCCAATATCAAATTAACTTTGGGTAACGAGTTTTAGGCCTGTGAAAAGCATTACTACAGAGTTATTTTCTCAAAATATGCTTAGCAAATCAAAACTTCGTAGAGTAAAAGTTATCAGAATTTTTTCAAATTGATTCCTACACGGCCACAAGCATTAGGTAAGCACTATTCCCTTCTGAACTCTTGGGAAATTATAGGTTTTCGGCTATATTTTGTGAAGTTGAATTGTAGTTATTATTAATGCCAAAAGTTATTGTTTTTGCCGAATATGGTAATAAAATTAGTCCCATTCTCTTAGTATTATGGTTACAGCTGGGAAGAACTATTAATTGCAGGTTGGACCTTTCCAGTTAAATTAGAATCAACATTTGAGGTATGTTAAGGCTTATTCCTTCAGCAAGTTATTCTCGTTGTATAGCAATACGACTTGTGTCTCTGAAGCAAGACCATGGTCCTGTATATTGTAATTAGCTGCTGCCAGTAGATAAAGAGTATATACATACATGTGTTACGGTTAGCTATTATCCATAGATTGTGAGTACGTATGCTATGATTAATTATTGTTTATAGACCATGATTTTATAAGTTGTAGTTAGTTGCTTGAAATCATATCAAGAGTGTATTGCAGCATCCCTCGTCCGGAAGGAGTATGTTAAGTGTGATTTATGCTAGGAGCGTCATAGGACTTATCCGTCTGATTGTTCACTATATTTACAGAATTTTGAGGTCTTGCTGTCATGCCAAAGCCTCAGAAGTTTTTGGGTTAGTTATTGGGCCTGCGTTCATAGATTAGACAGTGTGGGGTGCAGCCAAGCGATATGATTTCTAGTTCGACACCTGTATTGTTAGTAAAGATCGCCTCGAGGATGTTGACATACCTTCATGCCCAGGGCAAGCAATTTAGATAGGATGCTATATTATAGAGTCAGCAAAACTAGGGCTGTCTAGTGAACTGAGTGACAGCTTGCCCTCTAGTTAACTACTAACAGATAAGTGACTGTTAGTTTTAGTTGACTTAGTATCCATCATAAAGGTCGCTCAGGAAGCCATCCCCAGTCGTCCAAGTCAGATAGACCGTGGATATCCTAAGGAGGGGACCTTATCAGTAGTTGAATGGCTGGGCCAATGCCACAACTTGCTCTCATAATATACTCAGGTACAGGTTGCCGTAAGTGGCTAGGTCCAGATAAACTTACCTACGAGGTTAAGAATTGCCCATAAAATTCATAGAAAATCTGAACGGACTATGTTAAGGTTTAAGATACTACGACCATGTTAGTACAATATTACCTCCAGGCTAAGAATTGTCGTAAGCTGCCTGGGGAAGATAAGGGGTTGACTGCTTAGGAGCATATCTGATCAGTAGCAACCCTATAGTTGTTCCAAGCTAGGAAACTAAGTAATTGGTCCTCTATGACCCTATAGTTGCTTATAAGTTATAGTTGTTCGAACAGGACATTCCGAGTGTTGTTAGGCCACTCCAGACCTCTCCCTATCCCGTCTAGACGTTAGAGATTATGATCACTATCAGGATTCCCTGATTAGATACAAGTGCACAGGGTGTGCCTGCTAGTAGTTGTACAGATAATTCTAGGGGCGAGCAGCAGTCACGTTAGGCCCATAAGGACAGATACGTCTTTTGAGTGGCTAGATTGAGACGTCAGTATAGCACGTTGGGTGGGATTGTCCTCACCTAGGAGCCTTCCGGTGACCACCCTACGATTACTAGTTGTATCACTGCCTAAGGGTTATATGATGTTGCCTACAGGGCTATATGACGTTGCCTACAAGGCTATATGACATTTCTCCAAGGAGCAATATGCCGTCCCAAGGGATGATGCAGAGGCCCAAGAGCATATTACAGTCCATTCCATGGCGGGACTACTATATTTATGCCGTATCACCATCACACCCTCGTCGAGCCTGGTGCCCAGGGTGCAGTTATCATGAGTCCTCGGGCTCAAACACAGTTACAGATCAGGAGTCCATCAGACTCAGACACAACTACAGATCAGGAGCCAAGCAGATTCAGTTGCAGACTTGGGGGATAAGTAGGTTGGCTATAGCACCAGTAGAGTCATAGGAACCTGGATAGGAGTATATAGATTGATGTGTATTTGACAGGGCTTATAGGGGTCCCGGTAGGTTATTTTTGTGTTGCTTGTACCTTCCAAGCTTATGGGGGCCAGATTAGGTTCTTGTGTGCACTCTTGCCAGCTAGTTCTACTTTATGAATGTGTAATTATAAAGTCTTAGCTCATGTACGTGTAGTGTTATACTAGATGCAGGTTATGAATAAGCAAGTTTATAAGTTAAACTTTCTTCCCCCTCATCCTACTTACTTTTAGTCCTTAACAATTTCTGTTCAGCTTTTTATTACTACCTTACATATTCGGTACATATTGTACTGACGCCCATCCCTGGGTGCTGCATTACTTGCCTATAGGTTTAGATCGACAACTTTCAAAACCTCCATTAGCAGCGTTCCCAAAATCAGCAGTTGGCTAGCTCCTTTCATTTGGATTTGCCAGGTTGTAAAGATTACAGTCTTTCATTTATATAGCATTTGGGTAGGCCGGGACCCTGTCCTGACCACTACTTGTATTCTTAGAGGCTTGCAGACTACAATCATCAGTTAGTTGATTGTCGTTTGCCGTGCGAGGCTTAAATTAGCTATGTTATGTGTGTTGGCCGTGTGGGGCCTAGTATAATAGCTTGTTCTTATTTCTGTTATAACTAGACAACACGATGGTCTTGTCGGTCCATATAGGATCCCTTTTTTTTCCTGTTGTTGGTTAGCTGTTTTTATTTACAGGTGACTATAAGTCCTTGTCGGCCGGAGGCTTTGTTTACAACCGAGATACAACCTGTTATTTTCTTGAATTGAGTTGCAGGCATGCATAAACCCAGCCAGATCAATCAGATCCCAGTATAGCATTAGGTGTCAGTCATGCCTCCCAAGGTGGGGCGTGACAAACTCTAACTTTTCTCAATGCAATGGACTTGGGATGATAGTTTGAAAAAGTTGAATAAACTTGCTTCAAAGGACATGATTATAGGCTTGCCTTAAATTAAGTTCATAATGATAAAGTCTATAGTGCTTGTGTAAGGGGGAAACAAGTAAGATCCTCATTCAAATCAAAGAATCAAGTGAACACAAACCGGTGTCTTGACCTGTTGCATATAGATTTTTATGGACCAATGAAGGATGAAAGTGAAACTGATGAACATGCTTAGGAACAGGTCATATCACCTGTTTCAACTGTTGAACAAAATGTGGACTCACTGACAGGGGGAACATTAAATATGGAAGCTGCTATAGAGATTGATACTCCCATTGCCACTGCCACTAAAATGGACCTTGATGAAACAGGTCTATCCACAGAGTTAAGGAGGAGATTGCTGATATATTTATCAAAACTCTAAGTAGGGAGCACTTTGAAAGGAACAAGTTACATTAGGGAATGATTAAGATTGCATAAGTCTCCTTTAATGATTGGCTAGATTAAGGGGTTCACCCATTTTATTGGTCAATTTGCTATTCAATTTAGTCTTGCACATTAAATTGTGTGTCCCAATTTCAGTTCATTGCTCTTATTTTAACATAATATTGTATTAAATTATGCAGTGATGAAGTCTACAAATGCAGATGCAAACTTTAGTGATGCTACCAGGTATATGCTATTTTACACTAAGTAAATAGTGAGTAATGTGAAACTCTAAGCTTTCTTGTTCCATTCAATTATGACTTTTCTTAACCGTCTCTCTCAAAAGCTGAAACCGTCGTATCACCCACTTTCTCACTGCACTATGTCACACCCTCTCACACGTTTCACCTTCCTTTTCTCTCCTATAAATGGTGTAGTTGAATGAAGTTAAGACCACAAGTTCCTCTTTCTTCTCGAGAGACTTAACCCAAAAGCTCCTTTTTGATAACCACTTATAACACTAGCCATGGAAACTCCATTTTTCTCTACCAGCAAAGTCCTTACTGATACTTCCCTACCTTAGTTTCGTGACATTGTGGTGCATGAAACAATTTACTTTTCCCATTCCCTTCAAAATGGTAGATTTTGTAGCTTGGAACACTAATGGAGTTGCTTGATACCGAGTTTAAAATAAAATTGCCTAGTCTCATGATCAAACACATGCAAAGGGTGCTTCAAATAGATGAAAGGGGTCATGCTCTACCTTATGGGTTCTGGTTGGCTGTCATTTTCAAGTATTACTCCGTGCCTATTCAAATTTGGTCTCTCCAAACCACTAAAGATGTTTTGAATCAGGTGAACCATGTCGCCGTACCTGCTTTAATGAAAAGGAAGAAAACCCTTTGCAGCATATGAGGCTTGTTGTGGCTGATAAAAGTGCTGAATTGGACAATGCCAAAGCTAATTATAAGAGGGAGAAGGCTGTCTTATAGGCTAAGATTGATAAATTGGAGTTGAATCTTGTTAAAGAAAGAGCTGACCATATGGATGTTATTCATAAGTTGACCAAGCTGCTTCCCTCTGCTCCTTTCTCCTAATCCTGTCATTCTCTAATTTTAAGCCTATCCTTGTTATTTCCTAGTCTTTTTGTTCCTTTTTATTGTTTACTATTGCTCAGCTGATTCGTTATTCACTATATTATTTTGTGTGACTGTAGCATGATTAATGATAGTGGATTGAAAGGGTTTCTTTTTGCTTATCTTGATTCCAAACTCTGCACTAGTTAATATTTCATTATGTTTTCATAAAATTGATATTTGATTATTTTGAAGATAGCCCCAGCGGCTATAAGTTGTTTAGCACCTCAAATTAACTTTCTTTTCAATGATGCCAAAAGGGGAAAAATATAGGCCGTGTAACCCATTTGATTGACTTTTTTCAATCAAGTGCTTTATCTCTTGGTTCTACAGGTAGATATCATTGAGGGCACAGGTGAAAGAAGTTTGTCATCATAAAAAATGGGGAATCTTTTGGGATCTATGTAGTTTTGATAATTGACAAAGATGATGAAACAAATTAGCCAAGTTGTTCAAAGGGAGCATAAAATTTACTGTCTAAAAAGCTAATATGGTAGCAGTAAATATTTCAATAGAGATAAGTTGCACGTATTAAAAAATGGTTAATCCATGTCACACAATCTCAATAAAATAAACATGTATTAAATTGAAGTGCTGGAGTTCTACTATAATACTAAAGAAGTAAAGAATTTGATTCGAAGAAGGAGTCTCACTTGAACTAGAACTCTAAGTCAAGAATAGTTTGATTTGATGGGCGGTTTAAAGTGAAGAACAACTCTCTGAAGAGTTGTACATGTGTTGATTTGTAAGAGTTGGATTTTGATTAAAACACAAAAGGAAGTCAAGAGATAGACTTGAAGAAGGGCTCCTACTTGGAGTAGACTTTTAAGGGAGGCAAAGGTAGTTGCTGCAAAGATGTTACAGTGTTGTGTACATATAGAAGTCTGACTTCTCAAAGCAAGTGCACTCACCAAAAAAGAAAAAAGAAAATCCGTAAAGTGTGAGATTTTTCAACATTTGAAGTATGAAGAAATTCAATTGACAAACTTGGTCCTAGTAAAGTGATAGGTTAGAGTTAGCAATCTTGTACTAGGAGTTGGTCATTGAGTTATAATTAATGTAATCTTAATTTAGTGAGTTATAAACTGGATTAAGAGGATTTTGTCTTCAAATAGAGTATACAAGGAGACGTTTAGGAACACATTCCTAGGGAGGAGTGTGAGCAGTTAGAAATTAGAGCTTATAATTCTTTTAGGTTACTAGAGTTGTAATCTGCTGTTTGAAGAGGTTCTTTGAAGATACTGAAATTAGAGAAAATCCTGTGGAGGTCAGGTCATGATTTTTCACCTTTTGAGCCAGGTATTTTTTACGTAAAAATATTATGTTTTTTACTTACTATTTTACTGCATCGTTGAAACACGTCAGCCTACTTGTTTCAATCGTAGGCAATAAGCTAATATAAATAAGTAAAATCGTGATCGTGCAGCTTATCAGTTAAATTTTCTTTACTTAATTCATCTTTTTGCCCTTTGTTATTTCTTCTTAGTTTTGTACTCTATATTGTTAAGGGTGCACGGAAGTCATTCTTGCAATGTCGGGACATAGTTATTCTTCGATGAGAAAATGTCATTATGGTGAAATTGCATGTAACTTCACTTCGAAGACTTCTTCTTACCCCCAAGAAAATTCTATAAGTGTTCAAAATCTAAAGTAAGTGTTTTATTTTAGATTATGAGATTTCTATAACTTTTAAATATTTTTTTATGTTTAATGAAGCATAATTAATAGTTGCTTTCATTATGTTGCTTAAGAAAGCAATTATGATTTTTGGGAATAGAAAATGGTCATCTTTCAGATTCGGTGATCATCATAATCAATAAATTAAAGGCTCAATTGGATGCGGTTACTCTTGAAAGGGATAAATTGAAAGAAAAAAAATAAAGAAAATAAAAGTTCAAAAATTGAAAAAGAAAGCTCTCAAGATAAAGATGTTTAAAATAATGTTATGTGCACTTTTTGTCAGATTTGTTGCTGCGACGATAAATGAACTGAAGACGATGAAGATTTGAAGTTGAAGATGTTGAGATTCAATATAAATTGCATTGTTTTAGATTAATCGGTTGGTATGATATTAGATATAGTTAAAGTGTTTGGAATTTGATGTTTTTGTATTTTGGTTAGTGTGAATTTTGGTTGATGAAGATGACTACTGGATATCTTAGGGATGAAAAGGAAGATTTATATATGTTGTTTTGTTGGAAACATGTCGATAATTAATCATTAAGAAATCTTATTATATTCGAAGTTATATGGTCTCTCTTTATTTTTGTACTTAGCTTGCGGTTGAGTAAATATTCATGTTTGTTTTTGATTGATTGGGATACAAGAAGATAGGTATCTAACATATATCAGTTTTGATGCATTCACAACACTTAATGTAGCTTAATATTGTCAAAAATGAAGTTGCATTTCAGGTTTTTTAGCTACATTTTGGCCTTTTTTTAAGCTATATTTCACCAAATTTAAACAGCAGTTTCAAGTATTTTTTGGTTGTATTTTAGCACAAAATATAGAAGCAAAATAGTCACTGTGCAGGTGCTTTTTGGCTACAATTCAGTAGCTAATGCAACTATTAGTTAGATTATTTTCAGCTCCATTTTAGACCATTTTCAGCACAAGTTAAGCACACAAAATGCAGCAGTAAATTGGTCATTTGTGCAAGTGCTTTTTGGCTGCATTTCAACAGCTAATACAGTCATAAGTTAGATCATTTTCAGCACTATTTTAGTCCATTTTCAGCACTCTTTCAACACAAATTAAGTAGACAAAAATGTCGCAGCAAACTGGTCACTGTGCAGGCGCTTTTTGGATTTATTTCAGCAACTAATGCATAAATTAGACCACTTTCAACATCATTTTCAGCACTCTTTCAACACAAACTAAGCACACAAAATGCAACAGCAAATTTAGCACCAGTTTCACTACCCTTTCAATATAATTTCAGCACTATTTCAACACCATTTTAGCATTATTTTTTACACCAAATTGGTCAATTTTTGAAGCATTCTCAACACTATTATATTCAACAATTTAAATATCTCACAAATTCAAAATGACCAGAAATGATAGTAGCTAGGAGAACTGAACTGCAACATCTCGCAAGCTCAAATGACCAGAACAACTGCATTCGTAATTAATATAAACAACACAAATGATCAGAACAATTATATTTTTAAGTAATATAAATTGCCAAATTTTTATATATTAAATGTCATATAAAACTTCAACAATTTACATGCCACCACTTAGGTGTAGTTATAATATGACATCCATGTTCAATGTGCACCAGAAAAATAAACTGAAAGGAAATTAATTAAGAAGTATTGTCATAATAAGCAATTACAACCTATAAAATATGACAACAAAAAAATTTCAACCTAATAGATCACTTTTGTCCCTTTCTTGGCTTTAATTTCCATTCTTTGTCTACTTTGCATCTCCAATTGGCCTTGAGTTATAGCAACTTTATCAGTCAATGTGCGATTAGTTGGTGATTAAGGAAGATTTGAAGGGACACTCACTCCATTATGATCACCTGTGAAGTTAATTATTTTTATCCCCGAAGGATTTGATCCTTATTGCTTGACTTGAAGTATTGTGCTTTCTGCACTACCCTTGGCCTTATAGTAGGAGTTGGATCATGATTTGAGAATTCAATCCGATTCATATCTTAAAATGCATGATCTTGGACCTGAAAATTGTGGTGCCTACTACCTCAATGTTGGTGTAGGCATAAAATTCATGTCTTGGCTTGCTTGACTTGACTGAGGTGTTGTTAGATTTATTTTTTAGGTTTATTAATTAATTTTTTGGTGCTCTTCACTGGCCTTGCCATGATCGGATGCTGTAAATAAGAAATACAAGTTAGAAATAAAACTTTAGAAAAAAAAGCTAGNAGTGTTACCATTAATGATATTTTACCTTTTTGCATCTTCTAATATTGTGGTTTGGCTCTCCATAGTTGTTGTACATCATAATTCTTTCTTTTCTTGAACTTTCCCACTCGCCTTGCCTCTTGATTGCCTCATCTTTTTTGTATAACCATCTTAACTTTCGGTCTGCTAGTCATCTTCACTAGCTCAGGTGGTTTCATTGCTTGAGATAGATCCACTTTTTAGAAATTTTCACCTTTAACTGGTTGCAATTTATGTCAATAAGTAAGAAAGAATGACTCTTTGCGATACCACCAACTCATTTCACTCAAAGGGTCCTACTTATTGTACAATATTTCTATAATTGCATGTAGGCATGCATTTTCATTAAGGTCCCATTTCTTATATGTGCATCTCTTTAAAGTCATATTCATAGTGTGCATATCACATCTTTCTGTGATCTCATACTCATAAACACCATTGAAATTAACCTTGCATTTTTGAGCAAATCTTCATGTACTCAGGTGAACAATTGCATGCTTTTTAGGCTAAATTTAGTCACGCAAAATGTCACTTCATTCTCTTTTTCTCTCAACTGGATCGTGACCTTTATTATTATTTCTTCAAGCATTTTGATGATTGGTTTGCCTCTAGCTTCCAGAATTCATGAATTCACTGACTTTGTAAAATTATTTTGCATCCATAATTATTGCACATTGTGTCCAAATAGGCTCTACACCAAGCATGAGGAGGAGATTTCTGCAAATTCTTAGCAAATTTCTTTTCTAAGGAACTAATCATATTGAGATTGTCTATGAAGTCTTTCTCATTAGTAACTCATGAACACCACCAAAACAGTTTCTTCAGTTCCCCTGACCTCAATGTTTTGCACCAGTTTTCTTTAATATGTTTAGCATAAGATCTGTGATATGATTCAGGAAGCACATCCTTCATTTCTGTACGTAATCCCTATATGAAATTTAAAAAAAATTAAAAGATTCAAGCAAGTGTCTAATTTTGTCCACTTTTTAAGTTCCAACTAATTTTCAGTTCTGTCTTGAAATGAAATGAAATGAAAGAAATGCAGTATTATTCAGAATTAAAACAAAGTATTGAACAGTTCTCAATATTTCTAGACGGAACTGAAATGAATAAGTGAATAGTGATTGAAACTTAAACAATGAACAATAAAAATAATGTAAAAAAATAGTTAAACACAAATGAAATAAGTTTGTTATCTTCGGCATGTATGAAATAAAGGTTATTCCTTCACGCATCTCCTTGAGATCCAATGATCTTTTAAGCAAGCCCAAGAATCAACTGCATGCACTTTTCACTTCTTTATCCATAATAGCCCATGCAATAGGGTAACTATGGTTCTGATAATCCTGACCAATAGCAGTTAATTAACAATTGACCATTAGCTTTTTCTTTAGAAAAAAGTTCCATCCAAGCCAATAAAGGGTCTTAATTCATCCTTAAATCCCATCTTAAGTGCTTGAAAGAAAATATATATTCTCAAGTATTTTTTCTACCATTGACAAGTACATCATCACATCACTCCCAAGGATTTAGACTTTAGCTTATTTGCATATCATCTATAATGCTCCCTTCAAGCTTTTTCAAAATAAATTGTTTTGCTCTCTTGCACGTACCATGACTAACATTGACATCCAATTTGCCTTTCAACTCATCCTTTATCTCTTAGACCTTATACTTTGAGTTATTTTGCAACTTAGACTTGAAATAATATGCTATTGTAAGATGATAAACCTTTTTATTGTCAAAAGCTTCATTACAATCATGCTTAATTTTTAGGATTTTTATCCTAAAACTTGGCATATCATTATTCCCAGAAATATGTAATAAAAAGAAACATCCTTCAACACACTTATATACCCTAATCTTGTTGGATCATTTTTCAACAGCTTCAAATTTCTTTTATTTCAAAGAACATACAAGTTAATGCATAATCTAGCTTCAGGTATATTCTTGAAGGTCATACCCATGTATCTCCTTATAATCTATCAACTTGTTATCAATGACCCTATTTTTTTAGGGGCAATCATATTCAATTCATCACAATCATGCTCCACCTCAACATGTTAATCATCACTCTTTCTTTCTCTCTCACAATCAGTTCCAACTTCAATTGCTGCCACATATGACTCAGAATGTTGGAAAATATTATGAACTTTTACTGACTCGTCACATTCATGTACAACATATATATTAAGGACCCTAAATTCTTCAAACACTAAGTACAATAACTGCCTCCTACCATCATCACCTTCTAACTCATAAGATTTACTAGAGGGAACTATAATATTAAGTTGTTGAACACCTAAGTATCCAAACTTACTAGTGTACTCATTTACTAGATCAATGAAGGAACGAAGATCAGGATCATAACCTGTCCAAGTTTCAATTAACTTCTTTGAATACATGACTTTTCATTTTCTAATACACTCTCCACCACAATTGAAAATTATATCTACCAAGGTGATCTTTAAATTCTATACAAAACCAAAAGAAAATGTTATGTGATTAACAAAATAGTAATATAAAGTTGAAAAATTTGTAAAAAAAAAAGAGGTTAAAACAATAACTTAATCAACTGTACAATTATAAAAATGAGAAAAAAATAATTCGAACAAGAACTATAAAATTGGACATATAAAACAGTGAACTAGAAACATGAAAAAAATATATATTTTAAAACTAAAAAGCTACAATATGTACTTTCAAAAACCCAAAAGACTACAATATTTTCAACCATAAACATGAAAAATACTTTCAAAACTTAAAACGATTAATTCTTAATAATCGAAAATATGAAAATATACAATCAAAGAACTAGAAAAGCTTAAATCTTTGCAATTTCAAAAATACAAAAAAATACATCAAAAATCCAAATATAGTTCTCTGAGTTACTTCATTTTATTTCCACACTTACATTTAGGTTCTGATGGGGATAAGACCTAGTTTTAAAGTACTACTACTAGAGAATTTCTAGCACAAGTTAACAAATAAGTAACTCACCGATAATGGTCAATAATGATATTACATCAAGTAAGTCATTTAATTCTATTCAAATAAAGTTTTGTCTAGTACTACTATCATATATAACTTTCACAATTCAAATAATTTAAGTACTACATTTAACATATCATTTCTCTATCATATTAACTTTCAACAATTACTTAACATTTTCTTCCATTACAATTAACCAAACATACTCAATCCCAAATTTGTTTGGTTTATCTATATGAATCCTTATAATTTATTTACTTTTGAATGTTGATTTAGAACTGTCAAATTAGCATATCTTGACACTAAGTTTGTTTTAACAATCATAGATTGAGACAGGGCAAAGCATCCTAAGTGCAAAACATGCGAACTTAGGAGACCGCAAAGAATACTGACACATTAGAGAACCCGAACAATAGAAAAAAGGAAAAAATCACACTAACATTATAATATTCACATCGTGCCATTCAATTAGGGGACAAAAATTATCTTTAAAACAAATGAAACCTCACATGCTCAATAGTTAATAATTTTTAATTTATTGTAGCATCAAACCCTAAATTACATATATACTACTCAAATTCAGTGAAACCTAAGACCACTAAACATCAAACTCCAAAATAAAAGGGGATAAGCTAACAAAAATCAATAGAAATAACATGGAATAACAGAATTATTGAGATTCCCATAAATATCAAAAATTGATGAACCCTAAACAAAGGTGAAACACTAAAATACACAAAGATACTAAAAGTGAACAGAAATGACAAAACCTAACAATCAAATAGAAAAACTCAAAAATAACAAAAGATAAATACATATAATAAGATAAATAAATGATTTAATTTAAAAAAAACAACTTACCTTTTGAGCAGATTTCAAAACCCTTAATAAGAAGGTGAAGAAGGCATGGACGAATCCTAACTCTCCATGAATGTCTTTTTCATGGATGAAGAATCCCTTGAATTGTCTCTCTCTTACTCACTTGATCGATATTTTTATGATGAGGAAGTGCAGGGGATTTGGGTATAAGGATTTGGGTTTGTTGTGTAGGTTTTCTAAGCGGGTGAGTCGGGTGTTAATATTTACTGATATATTAATTAAAAAGAAATAATTTCACGTAGGTGTCGCATGGGATAATAAGGGTGGGGAGAGTGACTTTAACTGTTCAAGGGCAAATATGTGCCGAAAGTTGGATGTCAAGGGCAATTTTATTGAAAAAGTATGAAAAAAAATATGACCTTTTCCCCTAAATTTTATTATATTTCAATTGAAGATCAAAATATATAATAAAATATTTTTGACTCATATTTAAAAAACGTTTTGTTACATATCTATAAATGCAAATTATATATTAAAATCAATTACATAAAAATATCTCCTCTTTTGATTATAAATATCAGGATCAATTAAAATATGCATATGCGTTTATCATTTATTGAGGTTAATACGTACATTTAAAGGAGGTAGAATATTTTAATTGGTTAACTTATCTACATCATGGGCGTTTGAGAACACACGCAAAAGTTTTATCAAAATTTGGAGTTAGAAATATCTAATAAAAATACTTTATCATATTTCAGATGCTCAATTGAACTATCTAAATGAAATTTACTGATAAAATTAAGAGATTGTTGATGTATCTACCTTTTCCTTTTCATATTTCATGAATCGCTTCGGATTATCAAGTTTCCTATACAAATTTCTCCTCCTTTTTTCAGAAAAAAATAAATTTTTTTCGTAAAAGATATAACTAAGTAAATAGAAATAATTTCTCTCAACAATTTAGAAGTTTTAATTAGTTGATCACATATTTTAGAATAATAGTAGAGTAAGTAAAGAACAAGGGGTGGGAATGAGAAGTGGTACAGGCTAGTCAAGATAAAAGAGAAGAAGGCCCATGACCTAGACCAAGTGAAGTGTATCAAGGATGAGGACGACAAAGTACTAGTAGACGAGACACTCATTAGACAAAGATGACAATCATACTTCCATAAACTCTTAAATGAAGAGGGAGACAGAGACATTATGCTGAGGAATTTGGAGCACTCAGAGAGGCATCACGATTGTGGATATTGTAGGCTTATAGGGCTTGAGGAGGTTTGGGGCACTGTTCATAGGATGCTTAGAGGTAGAGCAACTAGGACAAACAAGATTCCAGTGGAATTTTGAAAGCATGCAGACAGGATAGGTATGGACTGGCTGACTAAGTTGTTTAATATAATTTTCAAGACAACAGAGATGCACGAAGAATGGAGATGGAGTAGATTTTATTGTACAAGAATAAAGGTGATATTTAAAATTGCAAAAACTATAGGGGCATCAAAAATGCTAAATTACACTATGAAGGTTTGAAAAAGGATGGTAGAGTTGAGGATGAGGAGGGGTGTGGCTATTTTCAAAGACTAATTCAGATTCATGAGAGGGTGCTCGACTACAGAAGACATTCATCTCATAAGGATATAGACAGAGCAGTATATGGAGAGGAAGAATAACTTACACATGGTATTCATCGACCTAGAAAAGGCCTATGATAAAGTTCCAAGAGAGGTTCTGTGGAGATTCTTGGAGGCTAAAGGTGTACTTCTGGCGTACACGGGGCGATCAAGGACATGTACAATAGATTTAAGATTTAGGTAAGAACAGTGGGAGGAGACCTGATGTACTTCCCAATTTTGATAGGGTTGCACCAGAGATTAACTCTTGGCCTATTTTTATTTGCCTTGGTGCTAGATGAATTGATATAACAAATCTTGGGTGAAGTTTCATGATGTATGTTATTTGCATATGACATAATTTTGATTGGTGAGACTTGTGATGGAGTTAATGTTAAGCTGGAGGTTTAGAAATAGACCCTGGAGTCTAAAGGGTTCAAGTTGAGTCAGAACAAGACAGAATACTTGGAGTGAAGGCTCAATGATGCAATGCATGAGGCTAAATTTAAAGTGAGGTTTGATACATATGCAATCCAAAAGAGAGAAGATCAAGTATCTTAGGTCTATTATTCAAGAAAATGGGGAGATCAACAAGGATGCCACTTACCTTATTAGTGCAGGATGGATGAAACGGAGGCTCATATCTGGAGTTTTATGTGATAAGAAGGTGCTATCAAAACTTAAAGGCAAGTTCTATAGAATGGTGGTTAGACCTAGTATGTTGTATGGGGCGAAGTATTGACCGGTCAAGAACTCCCATGTTCAGAAGATGACAGTTGTAAAAATGAGGATTAGATGTGTGAGTATACTAGGAAAGAGAGGATTATAAATGAGGATATCTCAGACAAGGTGGGAGTGGCTTCAATAAAACAAGATATGGGAAGCGAGGCGAGATGGTTTGGATATGTGAAGAGAAGATGTCTGGATGCCCTAGTGAGGAGGTGTGAGAGGTTGGTGATAGATGGTTTTAGGAGAGGTAGAGGTAGGCCAAAGAAGTATTGTCAATAGATGATTGAATAGAACATGATGCAGTTTCACCTTAATTATCGAGGATATGACCTTAGATAGAAGGTTGTGGAAAACACGGATTAGGATAGTAGGTTATAGCAGGTAGTAAAGCATTATGTAGCTAATACTAGTAATTGTAGTATTACTCTTGAAGTATCTTGTCCTTAGATTCTTGTTACTATCTATTTTTTCTTGTACCATGATTATCATATTATTTTACTTTAGTTACTATTCAACATGTTTTGTTATGCACAGTTGTTACCTCCTTTTTCAGATTGCGTTGGTTTATTTTTTCTTAAGTCAATGTTCTATCAAAAACAATCTCTCTATCTCTGAGATAGGAATAAAATTTACATATACTCTACGCTTTTCAGACCCCACTTTATGAGATTATACTGAGTTATTATTGTTATTGTAGTAAAGTAAAGCTATTGATTTCAAATCTTACCGCCATCCATTAATTAAAAGAAAATTTGTGAACCAACCCTTTAAAAAAGTATCAATCACATGAGAAAAAGCATATTAAAAGTATAATTAAGTAACGCTATTGGTTTCGAACTTTTGATCAGGATTGATATCCGTAAATTAGCATATTTTTTTCCTATGCCTTCATGTCTTTTTCAAACTCTAAATGGTCATGAAACCTTTTTTTTGGTAACTGACTTTATTATATTAATCACCCAAAAGTTATTGTGATGCAAGGACGACAACATTCAATTTTCACACCTTGCTGTCTCAAATGAAAGAGTACATCACTGCTCCTAGAAAGACTCAGTTAGGTCCTTATTCTGCTTATCAATGCAGAAATGATGGATATATTATGTACTAACATATATCAACAAAACAACAATTAAATTAGATTCAAGAATAGAAGTTGTTGTAGATGTCTTGAGAGCTGGCCAGTTGCCCTGACATTACAAATGAAAGTTATGTCCTTAGGAATGGCCTCCCAGTCCCTAGTAGTCTTTTTAAAAATGCTATGATTTCTCTCTATTCAGAGTGCATGTACCACCTCAGTGTATACCATTTTAAACATTTGAAAACTGAGAGATTTTTCCTTTGAATTTTGAATAATCCACTCCATTTATTGATCCCAATTTGTTAAAGTAACAGGTTTGCGTTTCAACCATCTCAAGATTCGGCTCCATAGCCCATGTGCAGCCTTACAATGTAAGAACAAGTGATCTCTTGTTTCTGGATATATTTGGCAAAACACTCTCATTGGATCAATATTCGCTCCCTACTTGGCCAGCCTATTCATTGTACGTAATCTCTCCTGAAGATGTAGCCTCATATGAATCTAGCCTTTGGTCTTGCTTGATTTCTAAACGTAATATATTTTCACTATACCATGGGAGCATTCCCAATCAACTATAGATAGATCTGTCTGATCAACTTTTTACTTTCTTGGATTGTTCTACAATTGCTATAGTATACTTCTTGACCCCATATTTGTCTCAGGCCCATAAATGTATTAAAAGGCATTGTGAGCTCGCTCCATTGACCAAGATTGTATAATTTACTATTTGTACACATTTCATAATCCATGAGATATACCTTAGAGGAACCCCAGTTCTTTTAGTATTTGGTGCTAGATTACTTATTCCTCTGAATCATAAACCTTCCTAAGATTAATTTTGAGTATACACGTAGGTGATAAGTGTTTTCTTCTATAAGCCATAACCAGTTCATATGCTAGGATAACATTATCAACAAATTTTCTTTCTAGTATAAATCCTACCTAAGTCTCACATATAATACTGGTTATAACTCTCTTTATTCTAGAGGTCAAAATCTTAGAGATGATTTTGTATAGGACCTAAAATTCTTTACTAGTCAAGATTAGGGATTAAAGTGATTAAAGTGTAGTTAACTTCTTTGAGCAGCTTACCAATTGTCAAAAACTCTAGGACAGATGCATATACATCATTCTTAACTATATACCGGGCTTGCTTGAAAAAATGAGCATTGTAACCATCAATCCCAAGTGTTTTGTCATCAACTATGCTCTATAATCCATCTTTTACCTCTATCTTTGTAACTTCAGCACACAACATTAATTGTTGTTCATAGTTCAGTCTATTGTTTTGTCTCATCACAACTCTATTGATAACTGTGATAGACTGTGATGAGGACCCCTGAGAAATTGATAAAACTGAACAATTTCATTCTTGGTTTCTTCAGTATCGTATTACTTTTAACCATTCAGGAAATTGAGTTCAAGAATCTACTTCTTATGGGACCTCTCCTTGACCACAACAGAAAAGTACTTTGTATTTGAATTCCCTAGTTGCAACCAAGTTACTCTTGTTTTTTTCCTCATAACACTTTCCTCAATCAAAAATCCTTTCTCTAGGTTATGGAGGATGCCCCTTTCCATTTCCAAAAGATGATCTGAATAATGGTCAAGTAGCTATTACCGGATTACTTTTTGGTATGCTCTAGCTTTGCCAACTTCAATTGAGATGTTTTTGAATTCCTCATAGTTAAGCTGTTTAAACTTGGGCCTTATCAATTTTAGGTTCTTCCAGATATTTTGCATTGGATTATGATGATACATCAGCTATCATACATCAATAATCAACACCTGAGAATTCTTATGAGTAATCCATACATTGAAATATCTAAAAGGTGGTTCTGGACATGTTCAAAGCACAATTTCATTGGGAGATTATTTAGAACATAGGAATCCCATACTCCATTGAGACGGAACTACCTATTTCATAATCCAGCCAGCATTGCCAAAGGCTCTGCCAAATCTAACACACTCTATCATCTCCATGTTGTCTATTTCTCCATGTGTAGTATTCACCCTTTTAAGAAGTTCATGTCACACCTGAAATTTGAGGATCCATGACCTGCACCCGATGCGTCACTTGACTGAGCGAACCTGTAACAAACCAACTAACAACAACAAGCCTGAGCCAACCAGGCTTAATTCATAATAATATAATAACAGAATATTAAGACAACGACTATCATCAAAGTTTATAGTGAAAGCTTGACTTCAAACCAACGCTTATATACAACGGGTTGACGAGCCCACACTGATCAATAACAACAGTACAATATGGTCACCTATGCCTACAACAGTTCTACAACCACAGAATAAGTTTACGAGCCTCTATGAGTACTATAATGATCAACTGACTGGGACAAGGCCCCGACCCACCCATCAAACCAAAACAATAACTAGTAACTTCGGATGACATGGAACTTATCAAGCAAGCTGGAACTCCACTCAGCTATGAGAATCACGAGCTACCTTGCAATCAATACCTCAAGCATGAATGTAGCTCCCCCAGGAAACAGAGCGTCAGTACGAAAAATTTACTGAATATTTAAGGAGACAGTAAGATAAGATATAGATGTACAAAAAAACAAAAGGAAGTACAAGAGGATACCAACATATTAGCCCTAGACACAGGCCAACAACAATATATTACAAGACGATAACTGGCCACAACCCTGACTATCTAATAACCACAACGATCATGGCCACCGCCAGTTCATACATCTATTTCATAGCTAACCAAAGCAATTATCAGATACAAAAAACATAATATATATATATCAATTCACAACCACAACCCTATCGGAAACAATCATAGACTTGCAGGTAATCATAATTCACAAGTATGTCCTTTCCAGAAATAGTCACGGTCTTACAGGTCTTTACATGCCACGGACTCAGCCTAGCCGAAAACCATCATGAACTTGTAGATCTTCACAAATCCTCCCAAGGACCACACCAATCAACAAGAATACAATAGCAACAATAATACACACAATCACAAGTACAAAACAACCCACATAGATACCCAAATCCTATGTTTGTACCAAATGGTCACACACATTATAACAACGAGAACACCAATTTCACAGAAAATATGCCAAAAAGAGGACGAAAAGGCCTTAACATACCTAATAGTCGACAATAATATGAAGTTAAGTCGATAACCACTCATAGAACCACCAAGATTCTTCCTAGCAACTCTCACCACCACCCAACACCAAAAAAATAACTAGTTTGGCAAGAAAACAATGTACAAATCTGATATTAGTAAGATTTCTATGGATCCAATTTAAAAAACTCCAACCCAATAATCTAACAAAACTTACCAATATACAACTATTATTAAAAGATGGAAATAAAGGTAGACAAGTGCTTACCTATCCAACTCCTATGAAACAACCACCAAAATCACGACAACAAGACAAAAATAAGAGCCACACCATAGCTACAATGATCTAGGCTCCAAAATAAGCTTGGATCTTCAATTTTAAGCTCAAGATCACCAAAAACATAAAGAACAACAATGAAGGAGGATTTCTATTAGTAATTCCCTGAAAACTCAAAGACTAGACTCGGGACTTAAAATAGAGAAAAACTAAAAAATATGTACTAGATCACAGAACGAGTCATTCTGTGACCCGTGGGGGATGACCACGAGTCGTTAAGTGACTTGTGGTGAGGCCTGTGGACTTAGTGGAAAATTTGGAGAATGGGTGACCACGGGTGTGACCATGAGTCGTAGTCAACCCCATGAGTCGTGATATGCCCGTGGTCAAGAACAATTTAAGGCG
>JACEIK010000060.1:621949-671444 GCA_018107945.1 Datura stramonium
TAATTCACTCAAAAATGCATGAAAAGGTAGAAATACTTAGACTTTTGGAACTTGACTCCTATGCCTAAAAAATTGGGCTAATAATGTGAAACTTTCAATATAGGTATACGTGTTTATGTAATCTTGAATTGCCATTATTGAACCATTTAAGCCATTGTGTGTGTGATATATTTTTGTATACTCCATGCTTGCAATTTGATGTCTAAAACTTGCCCCGTGTGTGTGTGCAAAGTAAATAAAAATGTTGAATTTAGGAAGTGATATAGGCATTTCTTTGGTAGCCTATTTGTATCCCCTTTTTCCTACCTTGATGTGATTGTCCTAGGTAGCTATTTTGAGCCATAACCTATTCTTCTGATAGCCATATTACAAGTTTAATCCCTTATATTTTATTGACCTTTATTTGATCCAAATGACTCCAGCGCACTTTAATTAAAATTTTTGCATAAAAGGAGCACAAATTAAGAAAAAAGGAAAAGCTAAAGTGTGAAAATTAGAAGAAAAAGAAAAGGGTGAAAAATGCAAAACAAGGAGGGTGATGTTAGTGGGGAAAGAAAAAGATAAAAAGTATGAAAAAATAAATGAAAGAAAGAAAAGAAAAAAATTATGAATGAGCTTAATGTCAAATATTCTCTACTAGATACTTAAGTTGTAAAATGAAAACAAAAGGGAGGTATAAGGAGAAAAATAGAAAAATTGAAGAATGTGCTAAATAAGGTCAAATAGTTGTGAAGTGTTAAAGTTCTTAGGGAGAATAGTCACTATCTTGGCCAAATAGTACCTACCCATCCCTTAGTCAATATTACAACCATCTTAACTCCTAATTAATCTTAGATTAAGTGTTCAATATTAGTGGAGTATTACACTAAGAGAAAACCTATGGGTCAGCTTTTGCATGTATGTTGAGTTTTTTGGGAGAGTGAGTGATATTCTTATATTTTTGCCCAAGTCAAATTGTTATATATCATGTGAGTGAAAGAGCATCTCTCCAAATAGTGAGGGACACATAACAGTGAGATTTTGGTGTATCTTTGCTTGCTAAATTATATATATATCTTGTTGAGTTAGTCCTAAAAGCTAAGTGTAATTGATTTATGACCTTTGAATGTTGATCTTATATGCATATTGAGTGGATTGTTGGAGTTTGATTAATTTGTCTAATGACCCTAAGTATAAGTAGACCTGTTTGTATGGTGAATTTTTGATTGAACTTGAGTAGGGGAGTAATAGATTGTTCGTAGATGAACAATAGTTTAAGTGTGGGGCAGTGATGTTGGGCGTATTTATGATCTTAGTTGCCATATTTTGTCCATATTTAGATATGTTTTAGAATGAATTATGTTTTTATTTAATTTTATATGATATTTTGAAAAAGATCTAATACACATATTAGATGTTTATAGGGATAAAAATAATGGATTTAGACTTATTAGAGGCTTAAAAGAGCAAAAGTTGCCCAGACAAACTCAAAAGGAGCAAGTGCCACAATATAATAGAGGATGGCATCGCGCAATCACATATGTACAAGGACCTGCACGATGCACAAGAGGATTCACACAAAGAATAGCGTGACACGACACCACACTGGCAATACCGGTGGTGCGATGAACCCCTTGCTGCCGACTGAAAACCTGCAAAGTCCAATCTTAGTCCAAGTAGGAACATATACAGATTTATTCTACTACTATATATACCCCTCTTAGAATGTTTTTCATAGACACAACTTAGTTACGAATTAGATACCACTTAAAATTCTTAACTATTATTGAGGATTAATTGAATGTGGAAAACATTATTCCATACCATTGTTGGAGAAAACATCAAGTTCTTGTGATTCTATTAAGTTTTCGAGATTTATCAAATAATTTTATATTATTATAAGTATTTCATTATGACTTATAAATCTTACGTGACTATTTCTTCAAACATGAGCGGCTAAATCTCTTTAGCTAGGGTTGTTGGAACCATAATAAATTAATGGAAGTAGCCTAAATAAAATATTGATTCTTGAATGGTGAATTGAGTGTTATTCTCTTTGTTTTAATTAGTTTTAGCGGTTGCAAATATTGAAATGTTCCTGTATCATCAACTTGCTCGACCAAAGAGGTTGAAGTTAGAAAAAGGGAATAACAATAGAAATTTGAAGCTACCAACCCTCATCTAATTAACTTGAGCTCTAACTGAGGATACTTAATCCATGAATTATGGTGAGGGAAAAATATACACACCTAAAGTCCGAGAAGATTTAGAGTGAAATTAATCTACGCAGGATGAGAGATATTAGATGAACTTAATCATCAGTCTTAGATAAAATTCACCAGGATAAATCACTACTAAATAAGTCAACTACGTTATGAAATCATGGGGAACACCAATCCTAGTTTTTCTCATCAATTTGATAACAACTTAATCACTATTAAAAATTATTTTTTCTTGTATTTGCAACCCCTTTCCGAGATTTTGACTACCGGTTGATTTACTCATTATTAACATATTATTTCTACCCTATTCCTTGTGAAATCGATTCCAACCTGTTGGGTTACTATATTTGACAGCGACCACATTATACTTCATTGTTAGGTGTAATTTAGGCGTGATAAGTGCCCCATTTGGTGCAGCTAATGCAAGCGCCGAGGGCGTATAGGGGGCTATTGCTTTCCTCACTCAAGCCCATGTGGAGCTCTGGAAGGATCTAGAAAAGGAGAAGAGGAAGCGGCGATCCCGTGACAAACTATTTGTCCGCATGTGGAAGGAGGTGAAGAAAATCATCCTTACTCTTTTTCCCGATGCTACGATACCCCAGTGTCCTAGAGACGCCCAACAATTCTCCTTCCTTAACGGGTTCAAGGAAAAGGAGTCTAATGAACCCAGTGACGGCAATAACGACGCCTCCAGCTAGATAGAGCCATCGTGTATTTTTCCCCGTAGTCCCATTTAGCTTAGTCATTTTCTTGCCCTTAAAGGGTTGTGTGTTGATTCATTTCCCTTTCTGCTCTTTTCTTGGATAAATTATATTATTTCTTCTTTTTTTAATGTATGGGTGCCTGTTTTGGGAATTCGAATAATAGTAGCCATGTTTTTGGCCTCTTGTTATATAATCTATCATTTTGTATAACTATCAATCTCTGTTTACTGCTTTTGGAATGACTAAAATTTTTCCCAAAACAGGGGATTTGGGTTCTACCTAACACCCATCTATTACAACAATCTCATGTCCGCTATGGCGGACCACTTCTTGCTGTAGCGAGTCCACTGCAGTGAAACACCCCTCATTGTGACAAATCTCGCTAAGCAAAGACTGTTTTCAAAATACTCCATACCTTGTTCACTATTATTATTTTCGCACACTTCTATTCAACACCACAATATGGTTTATGTCATAAAATATCAATTGAGATCGTCGAGATACCAATTGGAGTCCTCCAGATACCAATTGAACTCGACCCAGGATGAAAATATACTTAGACTGCCGATAGGAAAGAACAAAAATAAAGATTTTCTAGATGTCTCATAGCTCCCCAATGATTAGATGTGGACGTCTGCACACCAATCCACAAGACTATACTTGATATTGCTCTTGTACTTGTGAGACCGATAACTTAGACACGCTGATATCAACTTGACACGACCCATTTTAGGAGATCATGCGGGCACCTATATCGACTCTAGTTCGATAGGAGAACTCCTTTTTAAAACAACATTTATAAATATTAAAACCCTCATTGATATATATATTCCATCAGTGCAATATTACTTACAATAAAAAGATAAAACTGTAACTCTCCCAAAGATGTAGTCTAGACAGGTAAAGATTATACTCAGAATACTGACAACAAAAGAAAAGACAGAGTTTTGCTTGCGGAGAGAATGCAGAAGTTGATGCTGAGTATCGCCACGTCAACCATGAAACTGCAATCACCTAGCATGAACCTATACCCCAAAAAGGTGTATCAAGGTAGTATCAATACACCACTTATACTGGTGGGCATCATCGGCCAACTAAGATTAGTTCATGCAACATTATAAAATCAACATAAAAATAGATTAACTGACACTAACAATAATTATGATATACATTTATATTCTATCAATTCATCAATCACATCATCAATTTGTACCACTCCAACAATATTTTTATCACCTTCCTTTAGGACCCTAGACATAGAATCACGATTCCTATACTATTTTCGTTCCTCACTGCAGGGGGAAATTGTTTGGTGCAGCGGTACCCTGCCTAGATAATAGCTCGATACCACTGTCACTTCTCTTTTTCAACAAACCTTTTAAGACTATGATCCCCTTACTCATTACATGTTTTAATTACCATTAATTAAGTCTGTTCCCATTAACAAAGATTCATTGATTGACTCAACAATATCTTAACGACGCTGGTTATCTATTTACTTAGATATCATTAATCATCAACATCCTTTGTCATCATGTTACAATTCTTAAATCTATTTTTTATTAACAGAACTATTATCACAGTCAAGACCAACCCAACACGAAGCATTATTAGAATGAATACTTATTACAAGGAACTAATAACAAAGTCTAATTAGCTCGGTCCATTCATACTTATTCAAAATAACAATCATGCATAGAATATGTGTAAATATATTGACATACAATATTCAACAACCATCAATCAACACAAGTAAATTATCAACTATAAAACATATCAATCACATCAGGAGAATCTTGTCCACACTAGAGATATAGACACATGTATATATCCACACCTCATTAGTCTCACCTTATACACATTTGTACTATATCCGTATCATCTCATATCATACCTGTATCATATCGGTATATCTCATATCATATCTGTATATCTCATATTATACCCGAATCATGTGGTATATTAGGTATCAATTTTACGCACGTATATAAATTGCTAATCAAAGTCTAAATCAAAGGTAAAATATAACCTACCTTGGGCCAAGCTACTGCTGGTTGCTAAAAATCCAGTGTCATTAAACATCGGGGAGGACGACAGAATCTAGCATTTCTTCAGTCATCTTCTTCCCCTATTGGTTAGAATTCCTAAAATTTTACTCTGAGATGTTTTATTAAATAATATATTTGAAATTGGATCTTTAAATATACTAAAATATAGAGTTTTTGTTCGCGTCGTCTGCTGTAGTAATGACCTTTTTTGCTATAGCAGTCTTGCTGCGGAGAGGGGAGGTCCCCTGCAGTGGTCCAGTTGCCTAGATCTACTTAATTTTTAACTTGGTCCCTTTAATTACTCATTATCGCACACTTTCTTCTCAGAATATAAAACCAATTAGCAAAAGTTTTTAAATTTTTATGCCAACGTCATCAAGGCCCTATAACAACTGGATGGGTCATTACAACAGACCTCCCAATGGCCACAACAATCAATAAGAACGCAATAACAACAATAATAGGAATACCTCTCTCTCCTTTTTTTCTAATTGAATAGATTTTTTTCTTTAGTGGTTTTGCCCAATCTGTTATTTAAAAAAAAAAAGGGAATGTCTCGGCTATCCCACCTATCCAAGCCATAAAAATAGACTAGATATAAATTAAATAAATAAGTTAAAAATAATAAAGAAAAATGGAATACTTAAGCTAATTCCAAGATTATTATTTGAAGGAAATTAAAATATTCAGCAGAATAATATAGCCACAAGTGAAAGACCCAACAACGACTATATAAAAGAAATTTATCAATTTAGAGAGAAAGGTAAGAGACTTTATTAATAACTCATAAATTCTTAAATATTACTACAACAAAATATGTGACAGAGCACCTCTATTTATAATACTAGAAAACCAAATTTGACTAGGACAAGAAAACCAATTTCTATATGACTTTGACAAATAAATTCTAACTAAACATGAATTAAATAAACTACCAAATATCAAATCCTAAATAACTTAGGTTTCCTACTCTTGGTTTATTTCTTACATAGCCTCCCTTAAACCAAGATCGTTAAACTTGACCATGCCTAGCATCTTCTTCAACTTTATGAACAACTCCAATTTTAGTGGCTTTGTGAAAACATCAGCAACTTGTTCTTCAATCTTGCAATAATTAACTATTATCTCCTTATTATCACAAAATATTTTTGTTGGACTATCTTGCTTGTGTTGAAGAAATCCAAGCATCTTTCTCAACCATAATGCTTGAGTAGCACTACTTGTTATAGTCATGTGCTCTACTTCAGCTGTTGATAAAGCAATAACTTGTTGCTTTTTTTTGAAGACTAAGAAAATACACCAAACCCCAATAAAAATGCATAGCCAGAAATACTTTTTCTTTGCATCATATCACCAGCCCAATCACTAACTGCCTTCTGCTTGTATCCTTTAACAACTAATACCTTAAAACGATCTACTTTTCAGTTGGTTTGTATTTGGTCTTTTATACCCACTTGACTCCAATTGGTCTTTTTGAAGGTGGTAAATTAGTTAACTCCCATGTGTTATTTTTCTCATTAGCATGAATTTTTTGATTCATTACATCCATCCAACAATCATCTTTAGCAGCTTTCTCAAAAGTAACTGGAACACAGTCTGCAAATAATGCAAAATTTATAATATTTTCATCGGATAAATTATTATCATTATCAATAACATAATTTTGCAAATGGACTGGTAAATGATGACATCTTTGTGGGAGACTAGATGCCTTTGTTTGAACCAGATGTGCTACTTGTTCCTCTTGATGTCTGTTAGAACTTTCTTCCTCCATAATTAGAATTACTGGTTGAGGTTCAGATGGGTCAATATTTTTCTTTGACCAATCCCAAGTACTTTGCTCATGAAAAGTTACATCTCTACTATTAATCACCTTTTCTATATCTGGATTAAACAACTTTTAACCCTTTGTCTCATGACTATAGCCAATAAAAATATATTTTTCTGCCTTATCGTCCAATTTCTTTCTCAAAACATCATGAACCTGAGCATAAAAAAGACAACCAAATACTTTTAAATAAGAAACATTTAGTTTCTTACCTGTTCAAACCTCTTGTGTAGTTTTTTCAAAATTAGATCGAGTTTGACACCTATTTAGAACATAAATTGCACATGAAATCGCTTCTGCCCAAAAATTTTTAGGAATTATTTTTGGAATGCAACATAGATCTCACCATGTCCATCACTATTCTATTTTTTCTTTCAGCCAAACCATTTTGTTGAGAAGTATATCTAGCTGTCAATTGATGTATAATACCACACTTCTTTAAATAATCATCACAAACAAGAAACTCAATACCTCTATTAGATCTCAATGTCTTAACAAAAATTCACTTTGCTTTTCTACAAAAACTTTAAAGCTCTTAAAAACTTCACATGCATCAGATTTATGTTTCAGAAAATATACCCAAGTCTTTCGGCTAAAATCATCAATAAAAGTAATAAAGTATTTACCACCTCTATTGGAAAGAACTTCAACTGAGCATAACTCTGAGTGAATTAAATCCAATGGTGCATTTTCCCTCCAAACTTTACCTTTTTGAAAAGGTTTTCTGTACTTCTTTCCCAAAATAAAAGACTCGCACTTTGTATCATAAAAATTAATACAAGGAAAACCATGAACTAATTTCTTTCTTGCAAGAAATTTCAAACTCTCAAAATTTAGATGTCCAAAGCGTAGATGCCAAAACCAAGTATCATCAACATTCATAGAACTAAAGCAAGTTAGATCTCCACAATTGAGATAAACAAAGCATTCAAAGATCTGAAAAATTTGGATCTCCACAAGTGAGAATAATTGAGATTTTAGAGAGCATTCAAAGATTAATGAGTTTATGAATAAAATATTTTCTTTCAAATTGATATCAGAGCCTTTGTGAGATCCATTAGAATCTCTTGTGAGATCCAACATAAATAAATTTTAAAAATATGAAAATTCCATATTTACCTAATTGTCTTGTTTTTGTGTTTGATGGAAAAAATAATTTTGAGGGCTGGTATCATCAGATGAAGAATTTTTTTCAATGTTATTGGAATATGATCCATTATTGATAAAGGGTTTGTGGAAATCCCAGAAGACACAACATTGACGGTTGAAGAAGCTACACAATTGGAGAAAGATAGACAATTGAATTATAAGGCATGTTTCTACCTTGATAGCAAGATCGAATTACATGTTTTACATGCAAAGGAGGCTTGGAAGATTTTGGTGAATTCACATCGAGATTCTGCAGATGCAAGGAAAGCCAAATTTCTAGAGTTAAGAAGACAATACGAGTCACCGCAGATGAAACCAACAGAGTCCGTTAAGAAATTCTTTACAAGAATTACTAGAACAGATGAAACCAACAGAGTCCGTCAAGGTATTCTTTACAAGAATTACTAATATTTTCAATGATATGAGTACTAATGGAGAAACATTAGATCAAGTTAAAATTGTTGAAAAAATATTGTGGTCCTTGAGTATAAAATTTCACACCAAGAAGACGGTTCTTGAAGCTACAAATGATGTTAGCACGTTGACACTTGATGATTTATAAGGAGAATTGGTGATATATGAGAAGTCCTTGCTTGTCCTCTACCTCTAAAATTCTGACCTCTTTGATTTATTTCAGTCAAATTTGATGTCTCTTCTTTTATTTTTATATTGATGCACCTAAGCTTGCAACGCCTTATTTACTGTTTTAGTTGATCGTTGATTCAAATACATCTCATATGTCACTAATTCTCCCTATAAAACATCAAGTGTCAAAGTGCTAAGATGTTTTGTAGCCTTAAGGACCGTCTTCTTGGTGTGAAATTTTATACTCAAGGACCAAAATATTTTTTCAATAATTTTAACTTGATCGAATGTTCTCCATTAGTACTCCACAAGTGAGTATTATTGAGATTGTAGAGAACATTCAAAGATTAATGAGTTTATGAAAAAAATATTTGAATTCTTTGATACCAATTTGAAGAAAATAAAAAATTTAATGCAATAATATAACCACAAGTGACAGACCCAACAACGACTATATAGAAAAAAATTTATCAATTTAGAGAGAAAGGTAGGAATCCTTATTCAATAACTTATAAAATCTTAGATCTCACTATAATAAAAATATGTGACAAAGCGCCCTTATTTATAATACTAGCAAACTAAATTAGACTAGGACTAGAAAATCTATTTCTATATGACTTAAACAAATAAATCCTAACTAGATATGATTTAAATAAACTACCAAATATCAAATCCTAAACAACTTAGGTTTTTTACTCTTGGTTTATTTCTTACATAGCCTCCCTTAAACCAAGATCTTTAAACATGACCATGCCTAGCATCTTCTTCAACTTTATGAACAACTCTAATTTTAGTGGCTTTGTGAAAACATTAGCAACTTGTTCTTCAATCTTGCAATAATCAACTATTATCTCCTTATTATCACAAAATATTTTTGTTAGACTATCTTAGTTGTGTTGAATAAATCCAAACATATTTCTTAACCATAATACTTGAGTAGCACTACTTGTTGCAGCCATGTACTCTACTTTAACGGTTGATAAGCAATAACTTGTTGCTTTTTGAAGACTAAGAAAATACACCAGACCCGAAATAAGATGCATAGCCAAAAGTACTTTTTCTTTGCATCATATCACCAGCCCAATCACTATCTGCCTTCTACTTGTATTCTTTAACAACTAATCTTGCCTTAAAAGGATCTACTTTTCCAGTTGGTTTGTATTTGGTCTTTTATACCCACTTGACTCCAATTGTTTCCCTCTAGAAGTAATTTTTATCGCAGTAATCCATCCATCCTCATCAATTTATTTTTGTTCAGTTGTGTAATGCCCCAAAAGCTCAAAATCAACATCCAGGACTTAATTTAGAAAATCTAAAAACTACAGAAAAGTTGCAGAACGACCAACCTGACGGGTCGTTAAGGGACCCAACGACTAGTCAGGTCAACCATGAGAAGGATGCCAAGAAGGTGAGTTAGTGTTTCCCAACGGACGACCCCACGAGTCGTTATCATGTCACACGACTCGTTAAGTCGCTCGTTGCCAAGCCGGAGTTTCAGAATTTGAGAAGTAGACGGTGTACTTGACGGAAGGTCACCACGAGTCATCATCGGTAGTAACGACTCGTTAGGTCCTCCGTTTTCAGTCCTTTCCATCCTTCTTACTAGTGTACTTGACGGACGACACGACGAGTTGTTTCCAGTCATGATGACTCGTCATGTGCCCGTCAGGAGTCAGTAGAAATTTTTCCAGTGAACTTAACGGGAGGACCCAACGACTCGTTGGATCTAGTAACGAGTTGTTAAGTCACCCATTAGGAACACCTGACAGTTTTTCCCTGCGAATTTCCAAGGGATATCTAGTAATTTTATATTCTCCCAAGCATTAATCCACGTCGTTTTGACTTGTACTTTAGATGTTTTAGTGGGGGTAATGGTTTCTTTTCCTCATTCCCCACTCAAGCACTCAGAAATTAGACCGTAAGTTCTCTCAAGAATTCTCAGAGAAAGAAACTAAAGCAACTTTCTTCTCCTCAAGTTCTCAAGATTTTCGTGGGTTCTTCATCAGGTATATGGGGTTTTAGCAAGTGGATTGTCCTTCCCTTGTGTCCCCAAAGTCCTCCTTAATTTCTTCTATAAGTTTTAAGCCCCGAGCTTTCGAGTATGAGAAGCATTCATGTTTATTTTCGTTGATTTCCTTTAGAACGATGTTTAATACTCATTGTTAATGTAATCTTCATCAATTCCTCATCAATTTGTCAGTATTATTACAAAAGTGAATTTGAGCCCTAATTTTTGAGTAATGGTTTTTACTTGTTAAATTCCCTCTAGTGAATGAAGAATGCTTGGGTTGAATTCCTAGAATTTTCTTGCTATTCGTATGTGTTGAGTAAATAACCCATGAATGTGAATGAATTTTGTTCTGTTGAATGAAATTCCAAAAATTCTTGAAATTGCCTAATATTATGAATCTGTCCATGTTGTCGACATAAACGAGCTCTCTATTAGCTGCTTAGTAATTTAGTCAGTTAGAACATAGAACTATATTAGTCTAGTCCCAGTCAAAATCATGTCAATCTAGCTTCAGTCAGATTTTAGCAACCTCAGTGTTGTCCAGAAAATGTCAACTAATTAGTTTGACTCTAGTTTTATTTTCAAGGTGTCAGTGGTTCCTCCCAGTTTTCAGACTCAGATTTAGATTTCAGTTATTTGATCCATTAGGAAGTCATGACATTCAGTTATAGCTCTGACCAGCCCCAGGACCCCAGTTCAGTTATTAGTTGTTCTATAGACGATTACAACGCTTCTAGATAAGCAACTCTTACCAGTCTTAGAACCCAGTTTTAGAATCCGGTCTGATAAGGCTATCAGAGACATGCAGTGATTCGTCCCTGACTAGTCTTGGGCCCTAGTTTCGAGCTATCAGCTTAGTAGATCAGTTTAGGTTTCTAGTGGGAGCATAACTTAGCACCGAGCGGGTCGGGATTCCAGTGCACCCATGTTCCCAGAACTACGTTGCCAGCGTAGGTTTTAGTATTACTTGGCCTGATTGGCCCCAGATATATTTTTTTGATCACTCAGTTCATGACTTTATACCCTGGCAAGGTATATTGGGTCCTACCGGTAGGGTGTATATATCGAACTCCACGTCTAACTCACGTGGTTAAATATCGGTTATAGACTCTCCCACTAGTCAGTCCAGTCTAGTATCAGATTAAGCAGCTCAGTTCAGTACAGTATCCCAGAATCAGTGTTTCAGACTTAGGGCATGTCCATGACCATCAAAAAGGGTCGTCTTGACCATTTCAGATTATATCAGTAGTTCAGTTTAGTTTACTTGTTGGTCATGGCGTGTTACTGTAGTTTAGACTTTAATTTTAGTATGTCTCTCCCTCTCACTCAGTACATTCAAAGTACTGACGCATGCTTTTCATGTTGTATCGTTTCATGATACAGCTGTAGGTTCTCAGGTCCAACACAGATAGTTACTTAAGTTTCATAGCATTTCACGTCAGCAGATCAAAGTGTGAGTCCTCATCATTCGAGGACCTTGTTTATTTATTTCATTTAGTTATATTTTTGTTTTTACTTAGAGTTAGCTGGGGACCTGTCCCAACAACTCCTCAGTAGTTGGCTTTCAAACCAAGCTTGTCTTTCAGAATTGTATTTTAGATTTAGTATTTCTTTCTCTACTTACAGTCTTTATATTTTCTTAATATTTAAAACTTTCGCTGTGCATGTTTACTCAGAATGCTAGTGTATGATAGACCAGGGTTTGACTTGGGGTCACTTGTGGCTCCAAGTACCGTGTTACGTCCAGGGTGTAGGCTCGGGGCTTGAAAAACTTGGTATCAGAGCACTAGGTTTAGAGTATCCTAGGAAAGTCTGAAAGCCGCATTGAGTATAGTCCTTTTCATGGGTGTGAAGAGTGTCACACTTATGAAGAGGAGGCTACGAGATGTTATTAGGATAATTCCCCTTTTTTTCATGCTCTTTATCGTGCGTTAAAGTCCAGTTCCAAAGAAGTCTTTCTAAATCGGGTCCTTTCTCCTTTAAGTGAACAATACCTCATCGACGTGGAAATGGACGAAGAGCTAGAAACACCAACAAACCCGCTCCAACTGCTCTGGCAGTTCCTCAGGATGAATTCTTATCCACTGCTGAATTCAGGGTAACCATTCAGTTTCTAGCTCAAACAGTCACCAATAAAGTGAATCAGCAAGTGGTTCCAATAGCCACAAGTGGGTCTGCAGCTATTGCTCAGTTACGGGATTTTACCCGAATGAACCCTCCAGACTTTCACAAAACAAAGGTGGGAGAGGACCTGCAAGGCTTTGTAGATGAGGTTAGAAAGATCACCCGGATCATGGGTGTTAGCTCCTCCGAGAGTGCTGACCTAGCTGCCTACCAGCTAAAAGGGGTAGCCTAGGTTTGGTACGAGCAGTAGAAGGAGGGGTGGTTAGTAGAAGCAGGACTGGTTGAGTGGGGGGAGTTTCATACAGCTTTTCTAGATAAGTTCTTTCCCTGGGAGCTGAGGGAGGCTAAGATGGTAGAGTTTATGAACCTACGGTAGGGCAATCGGACAGTGGAGGAGTATGCTCTGGAGTTTACTAGACTATCAAAGTATACTCCAAAGATGGTGGCCGAGCCAAGGGCTTGTATGCTGAAGTTCGTAAATGGAGTGTCTAACCTGGTCCTCAAAGAGTGCAGGACGGCAATGCTAATAAGGGATATGGATCTTTCTAGCTTAATTGTGTATGCCCAACAGATTGAGGCAGAGAAGCTGAAAGATATGGAACGTAAGAACAAGAGGGCAAGAACCGGTCATATAGATTTTTGCCACCAGAGATCTGGCGGTGGTAGCCGCCCACAACAACAACAGCAGAGGGCCCCAGCACCTAGCTCAGCCAGCGCCCCGACCTTTCGGTCCCCCCAGGATCAGAGGGGTGGGCCTTCTGGCACTTAGTCTCAGGCCCCCAGTACAGGAAACAAGTATCCAGCTTGTCCCAAGTGTGGTAGAAATCACCCAGGAGAATGCCTTTAGGGACGAGAGGGCTGTTTCGGGTGTCGACAGCTTGGACAAAGGCTTAGGGAGTGCCCATCAGCAGGGCGAGGAGGATCACAATCCACTACCTCATCAGCTCTAACAGGCCGATCATCTCAGCAGGCCAACCCATTAGGTACAGATGGTGGTCAACGCTAGAATCATTTTTATGCTCTCTCTTCTCGTCAGGATTAGGAAAGTTCACCTACCGTAGTTACTGGTATGTTGCGTCTCTTTCACCTAGACGTGTATGCCCTCCTAGATCCAGGAGCTACTCTTTCATTTGTAAATCCATATATAGTAGTCCAGTTTGGCATTAGTCCAGAGGTCTTATCACAACCCTTCT
The DNA here is from genome assembly GCA_018107945.1 of Datura stramonium. Classification (NCBI taxonomy): domain Eukaryota; kingdom Viridiplantae; phylum Streptophyta; class Magnoliopsida; order Solanales; family Solanaceae; genus Datura; species Datura stramonium. Next base: position 635,793 of record JACEIK010000060.1, read on the forward strand.
CAGTTCTGCCCTAGTTGGCAAGTCTGTTAGAGCTAGCCGGGTGTATAGAAGCTGCCCAGTCTCAGTCTTGAATAAAGTCATTCCATTTGATCTTGTAGAGCTAGATATAGTCGACATCAACCTTATTCTAGGCATGGATTGGTTACATTCCTTCTATGCCTCAGTTGACTGCAGGACTAGGGTTGTCAAATTTTAGTTCCCAGATGAGCCCGTGTTAGAATGGTCGGGTAGCAGTTCAATGCCTAAGGGTAGGTTTATATCCTTCCTTAAGGCCCAGAAACTCATTTTCAAGGGATGTTTATACCATCTGGTTCAGGTCAAAGATTACAACTCTGAGACTCCATCCATTCAGTCAGTTCCATTTGTCAGCGAGTTCCCAGATGTATTTTCTGAAGATCTTCCTGGAGTTTCCCCTGAATGGGAGATAGACTTCGGAATATATCTCCTTCCATATACTCATCCCATCTCCATCCCTCCTTACCGAATGGCTCCAGTTGAGCTTAAGGAGTGGAAGGAGCAGCTAAAAGATCTTCTTAACAAGGGTTTTATCAGACCCAACATCTCTTCCTAGGGTACTCAGTGCTATTCGTGCATAAGAAAGACGGTACCCTCAGAATGTGCATAGATTACTGTTAGCTGAACAAAGTCACAGTCAAGAACAGATATCCCCTACCTAGAATTGACGACTTGTTCGACCAGTTTCAGGGAGCTAGTTATTTCTCCAAGACCGATCTCAGGTTAGGATACCATCAGTTAAGGGCCAGAGAGTGTGACATAGCGAAGACAACATTCAGAACTCGGTATGGTCACTATGAGTTTGTGGTGATGTCCTTTGGGTTAACGAATGCCTCAGAAGCCTTCATGGATTTAATGAATAGGGTTTTCAAGAAGTACCTGGATATGTTCTTCATTGTATTTATTGACGACATTCTGGTGTACTCCAGAAATGAATAAGAGCATGCCAATCACCTAAGGTTAGCATTACAAACTCTCAGAGATCGCCAGTTATTCACCAAGTTTAGCAAGTGTGAATTCTGGTTGAAGTCTATGACTTTCTTGGGTCATGTGGTCTTAGGTGAAGGGATACAAGTGGATCCTCATAAAATAACAACAGTGAAGGATTGGCCCAGACCTACCTCTCCGATAGAAATCAGGAGTTTTCTAGGCTTAGCTGGTTATTACCGATGGTTTTTTGAAGGGTTCTCCTCCATAGCATCCCCTTTGACCAAGTTAACTCAGAAGAAGGTAAAATTCCAGTGGTTGGATAAGTGCGAAAAGTGTTTTCAAGAGTTAAAGACTCGAGTCACTACCCCTCCAGTTTTGACCCTGCCGGAAGGAACAGATGGGTTTGTTGTATATTGTGATGCCTCCAGAGTTGGAATTTCGGAGATCCAACCTTTGTGGTGCCATTGGATAATGTGGTAGTCAAGGATAGCCTCACATATGAGGAGGTACCAGTAAAATTCCTAGACCGACAGTTTCGTAGATTGAGGAATAAGGAAATAGCTTCAGTCAAGGTTTTATGGAGGAATCAACATGTTGAAGGAGCTACGTGGGAGGCTGAAGCAGATATGAGGGCCAAATACCCACACTTGCTCTCTACTGACTCTGTTGCATTTTGATATTTGAATTTTGTTTTAAGACCTGAACTAGTTGTTGAATTTAGTTCATGTAACTAAATTTTCTTTTTAACTTTGGTTGTGTTTATGAAAAGCAAAATTCAGTTCAGTTATATTCTCTAAAATGGAGGTAGTCACTTTGGTCGTTTTGAAGTTGAATGAGCAGTTTTTGAATGTTTTGATTATTATTTTTCTGGTTGCTAGGAGTTTTCTAACATTCGAGAATGAATTTTTTCAAGGGGAGATATTGTAATGCCCCCCGGAAGCTCAAAATCAACATCCGGGACTTAATTCAGAAAATTTGGAAACTGTATAAAAGTTGCAGAACGACCAACCTGATGGGTCGATAAGGGACCCAATAACTCGTCAGGCCAACCGTGAGAAGGATTCCAAGAGGATAAGTTAGTGTTTCCCAGTGGACGACCCCATGAGTCGTTATCAGGCCACACGACTCGTTAAGTCTCCCATTGCCAAGCCGAAGTTTCAGAATTTGAGAAGTAGACAATGTACTTGACGAAAGGTCACCACGAGTCGTAATCAGTAGTAACGACTCGTCAGGTCCTCCATTTCCAGTCCTTTCCATCCTTCTTACCGGTGTACCTGACGGATGACGCAACGAGTCGTTCCAGTCATGACAACTCGTCATGTGCCTATCAGGAGTCAGTAGAAATTTTTCCAGTGAACTTAACGGGAGGACCCAACAACTCGTTGGATCTAGTAACGAGTCGTTAAGTCACCCGTTAGGAACACCTGACAGTTTTTTCCTGCGAATTTCTAAGGGCTATCTAGTAATTTCAATTCTCCCAAGCATTAAACCACATCGTTTTGACTTCGATTTTAGACATTTTAGTGGGGGTAATGGGTCGTTTTCCTCATTCCCCACTCAAGCACTCAGAAATCAGACCGTAAGTTCTCTCAAGAATTCTTAGAGAAAGAAACTAGGGTAGCTTTCTTCTCCTCAAGTTCTCAAGATTTTTGTGAGTTCTTCATCAGGTATGTGGGGTTTTAGTAAGAGTATTGTCCTTCCCTTGCATCCCCAAAGTCCTCCTCAATTTCTTCTATAGGTTTTAAGCCCTGAGCTTTTGAGTATGAGAAACGTTCATGTTTATTTTCGTTGATTTCCCTCAAAACGATGTTTAATACTCATTTTTAATGTAATCTTCATCTATTCCTCATCAATTTGTCAGTATTATTACAAAAGTGAATCTGAGCCCTAATTTTGGAGTAATGGTCTTTACTTGTTAAATTCCCTCTAGTGAATGAAGAATGCTTGGGTTCAATTCATAGAATTTTCTTGCTATTCGTATGTGTTGGGTAAATAACCCATGAATGTGAATGAATTTTTCTCTGTTGAATGAAATTTCCAAAATTCTTGAAATTTCCTTATATTATGAATTTGTCTGTGTTGTCGTCATAAACGAGCTCTCTATTAGTTGCTTAGTAATTTAATCAGCTAGAACACAGAACTCTATCAGTCTAGTCCCAGTCAGAATCATATCAGTCTAGCTTCAGTCAGATTTTAGCAACCTCAGTGTTGTCCAGAAAATGTCAACTGATCAGTTTGACTCCAGTTTTATTTTTGAGGTGTCAGTGGTGCTTCCCAGTTTTCAGACTCAAATTTAGATTTCAGTTATTTGGTCAATTAGGCGGTCATGACATTCAGTTATAGCTCTGACCATCCCCAGGACCCTAGTTTAATTATTAGTTTTTCTGTAAACGGTTACGACGCTTCTAGATAAGCAGCTCTGACCAGTCTTAGAACCCAGTTTCAGAATCTGGTCCGATAAGGCTCTCAGGTACATGAAGTGATTCGTCCCTGACTAGTCTTTGGCCCCAGTTTCGAGCTATCGGCTTAGTAGATCAGTTTAGGTTTCTAGTGGGAGAAGAACTTAACACCGAGAGGGCTAGGGTTCCAGCGCACCTAGGTTCCTAGAACTACGTTGCCAGCGTAGGTTTCAATATTACTTGGCCTCCCAGATATATTTTTGTGATCACTCAGTTCATGCCTTTATACCCTGGCAAGGTATATTAGGTCCTACCAGTAGGGTGTATACATCGGACTCCACGTCTAGTTCATTTGATTAAATGTCGGTTATAGACTCTCCCACTAGTCAGTCCAGTCCAGTATCAGATTAAGCATCTCAGTTCAGTACAGTATCCTAGAATCAGTGTTTCAGACTTAGGGCATGTCCATGACCATCAAATAGGGTCGTCTTGACCATTTTAGATTATATCAGTAGTTAAGTTCATTTTACTTGTTGGTCATGGCGTGTCATTGCAGTTCAGACTCTAATTTCAGTATGTCTCTCCCACTTACTCAGTACATTCAAAGTACTGACGCATGCTTTTCAAGTTGTATCATTTCATGATACAGCTGCAGATTCTCAGGTCCAGCACAAATAGTTATTTCAGTTTACGAGCATTCCACGTTAGCAGATCAGAGTGTGAGTCCTTATCATTCAAGGGTCGTGTTTATTTATTTCATTTAGTTATGGTTTTTTTAGACTTGGAGTTAGCTAGGGACCTGTCCCAGAACCTCCTCAATAGTTGGCTTTCAGACGAGACTTTTCTTTCAGAATTGTATTGCAGATTTAGTATTTCTTTCTCTACTTTCAGTCTTTATATTTTCTTAATATTTAAAACTTCCGTTGTGCATGTTTATTCAAAATGTTAGTGTATGATAGACCAGGGGTTTACTTGGGGTCACTTGTTGCTCCAAGTACCGTGTTACGTCCAGGGTGTAGGCTCGGGGTGTGACAAGTTGGTAGTACTGGAGAAGCTATTTCATAATGTTGTGACATTCTTGGAGGTGTATCTCCGACATGAGCAACAACTATATTACCAATATATTCTGTTCATACTCCTTAAAAAGCCACTTCTGCACAATTTTTGTCCACCTCTTTTGTTGCTTTGGATTTTATTGTGGCTTGACATATTGTTGCTTAGAATAATCACTCCCAACAATTAGACATTTAGAATAATATTCTGGATCTCATTCCTGCACTACTTTTTGCAAGAATTTCCCTCATAAGGATATTTTACTGTGATTTCAGGACAGGGATTTAGCAACGTTAATCTCAATACAGACTCTTGTATAAGATATCCTACTTTGATTTGTAGTACTAGCATCAATAAATAAAGGAACACCTAGTGTACTGCCAATTCTACTCAAGAAGTCCCTACTCCAATAAGTCACAGGTAGCTTATGCAACTTCACCCATAAGGGAATTTCTGTTAGCATCTCCTTCTGGTAATCAAAATTTGGTATCCATATTTTGAGTATCAGTGGTCTGTTATTAACTGTGTAAGGCCCTGACTATAGTATTTCATTGAAATTTGTCATTGATTTGAATTTACTCATAAAATGGCCAGGATTGCTACTTGGAACCATTGCTAGGCAACATATTTCTTTATGTAACAATAACCAGGAGAACTTCCAATTACATATACAATAAGAGAGCATTATCATTTTTCAAGCTCATGTTCTATCTCTTTCTTATTTAATTGAACAACTATGCTTTTATTAATCAACTCAAGTGGTACAAAATTTAAGTTCATATCATTGGTCGTAGCTTGATTGTTAGAAAATAAGTTTGTCCCAGTTGTCTCTTGAGCTCTTTCACAAACCACAATATTTGGTAATGTTCCATTGGCTAGAATAAGGATCGCCTCAAGGGTTTGCTGCACTTGTGGATCACCGATATTAGGGATATTAAAGGGTTTGCTACATTTGTGGCTCACTAGTACTAGGGATATTAAACTCACCATGCAACCATTTCACCAAAATTTGAAGTTGTTTTGTCACCCTGATTGTAACACCTCGGAAACTCAAAATTCAATTCCAAGGCATAAAGCAGGAAATATGGAAAACTGCAAAAATGTTGCAGGACGGCACACCTGACGAGTCGTCAAGTAACCTTAGGACTCGTTAGGTGAGCCGTGAGGAGAAGGCTGATTAATGTAAAGGAGGGAGGCAGTGTACCTAACAAGGGACATCATGAGTCGTGGTCTCGTTAAGTCACTCTTGGTTAGGCCTGAGTTGGGAATGTTTTAGTTGACCAGTGTACTCGACGAATGGGTGAAATGAGTCGTTACCTTAGGAAACGACTTGTTAAGTGACTCGTTATGGGACTTAGCATAAAATCTCTAGAATGAGACAATGTGGTCCACGACTGGTGACCACAAGTTGTTGTCATAGATAACGATCGTTGGGTCCCTCATGGTGACCTACTAAGGATCCCATGTAGTGTACCTGACGGGAGTGACCACGAGTCGTGGTCAGTCACCACAACTCGTTAGGTCACCCATTAGGGGCACCTGACAATTTTTTCCAGCGAACTTCTAAGGACTATTTAGTAAATTCCTATTCACCTAAGCTTTAAACTACGTCGTTTTGGACCTAATTTCAGATTTATTAGAGGCTTTGGACGCTTCCTCCCCTCATTCCCATGTTAACCCTCAGAGAAACATCGTAGAATTCTCTCTCAAAATATTTTAGAGCAAGGGCTAGGGTTAAACTTTTCTCTTCAATTCTCAAGAAAATTCTCTAGGTTTCTTCACCAAGTATGTGGGGTTTTAGCAAGGGGATTGTTCTTCCCTTGTGCCCCTAAAATCCTCCTCAAATTCTTCTATTATTTTAAGCCTTGAGCCTTCGAGTAGGAAGAGGACTCACGTTTATTTTTGTTGATTTCACTTAGAATGATGTTCATGTATATTGTTACATGATCCACATGAATTCCTTATCAAATTGTCAGTGTTCATACAAAAAGTGAATTTAAGTCCTAATTTCTCGAGTAATGATTTTGCTTGTTAAATTCCCTCTTGTAAATAAAGAATGCTTTGGGATGAATTCCTAGAATTTATTGCTATACGTATATGTTGGGTAAATATCTCATGAATCAGAATGACTTTGGTTTGTTGAATGAAATTCCTATAATTCTTGAAATTTCTCTATATTATGAATCTATATTATGAAATTCCCGTACTATTAGGATAAGTTGAATTCTCTATTAATCGCTAGTAGTCCAGACTGGTTAGAACTAGAATCTCTATAGAATCATATCAGTTTAGTCTCGGTCAGGAATGCTAGAATCATCAGTGATATTTAGAAAATTTTCAATCGATTAGTTTGACTTCGCCCATTTCGAGATGTCAATGGTGCCTCTCAGTTATTAGAGCTAGACTAATTTTGCGCTTTTTGCTCCATTAGGTGGTCATGACATTCTAGTATATCTCTCTAACCATCCCCAGGACCCCAGTTCAATTACAGCTTGTTCTTAGATGGTCACGACGCTTCTCTAGATAAGCAGCTCTACTAGTCTAGAACCCGCTTCAAAATCTGTGTCCTATAATATTCCTTATAGGGTACATGCAAAGCTTATACGTCCCCGACTAGTCTTGGAACCCAGTTTCGAGCTATCAACTTAGTAGTTCAATTTAGGTGTTTTAGTGGGAGTAGAACTTAGCACCAAGTGGGCTAGGGTTCCAGCGCACCCAGGTTCCTAGAACTACATCGCGAGCGTAGGTTGCGTATTACTTGTCCCGATTGGCCCTGTGACTTTGTGATAACTCGCTCATGCCTTTATATCTCGGCAAGGTATATTGGGTCCTACCGATAGGGTGTATACATCAGACTCCACGTCTAGCTCACGTGGTTATATGTTAGTTATAAACTCTCCCATAAGTCAGTCTAGTCAAGGTACAAAATAAGTGGCCTACTCAGTTCTAGTCCTCAATTTAACTCAAGCTAGTGTAGTATCTCGGCCCGCATTTCGTAATTTAGGTTACGGCCTTGACCATCAGACAGGTCGTCCTTGACCATTTCAGATTGTATAAGTAGTTCAGTTCTAGCTTACTCGTTGGTCATTGGGTGTCATTTTCTAGCTCAGACTTTATTTTCGCTATGTTTCTCCCACTTATTCAAGACAATCAAAGTACTCACAAGATACTTTTATGTTGTATCATTTCATGATACGCTTAGAAATTTCTCGGACCCAGCACCACAGTTTCCGCAAGTCAGATTCTTCTTTGCAGCAGTTGAAGTGTGAGTCCTCATCATCCGAGGGCACTATTTTCCTTCTTTTCACTATGTAATAGTTTCAAGTGAAGACTTAGATTAGCTGGACCTTGTCCCAAGATCTCCTCTATTAGATAGCTTTACGTACATGATTTTTAGATTTATTAGTATTATTCTATTGTTTGAACTTTTCGTTTTCAGACTCGCCTCTCATGAATATTTTATTATATTATTTCAAAGTTTTCTTGTGCATGTTTACTCAGAATGCTAGTAACTTATAGACCAGGGGATGACTTGGGGTCACTTGCGGCTGTGCATCAGGTTACGCCCAGGATGTAGGCTCAGGGCGTGAAAACTTGGTATCAAAGCCATAGTTTGAAGTGTCCTAATGAAGGCCGCGTTAAGTAGAGTCCTTTTCATGGGTGTAAAGCGCCATTACCTTATGACGAAGAGGAGACGAAACGTCGAGGAAATGTTCTACTTTGATGGTCTATGTCGTGTGATGAAAATTCTTCTATCCTCTAATTCTTGCTATTCGCGATTGCAGAATCATGGTCTTTTGAAGGATGAATGGGAGGAGGAATGGAGATGCCGGGCGTCATGAGGATGGCATGGGTTGTGGGCAGCAAAGAAGTCCCACCAAGCCAGAGCCTCAGCACGGTGCCAGCCGCCCACACCGAGTTTCGGCTCTATCCAGATGCTTATGCAGGACTTGACCGCTGAGGTCAATCAGCAGGCTGTTGTGCATGTTCCGCAGAATGGCAGTGCATCGACGGCTCAAGTTAGGGACTTCTTGAGGATGAACCCGCCGGAGTTTCTGGGTCCAAGGTGATGAGGACCGTATGAGTTCATGGATGAGGTTATCTAGATCACCCAGGTCATGGGGGTGTGAGTAGTGTTGAGTGCTCAGAGTTGGCCTCCTGCCCAGTTGAAGGGGTTGCGCATTTCTAGTTTCGTCAATGGAAGGATAGCAGTGGTCGCTCGAGCAGTCCAAAGCCACTTGGGAAGAGTTCCATGTTGTATTCCTCGATTGATTCTTCCTCGGGGGAGAGGAGGGAGTCAAGGCGCTCGAGTTTGTAAATCAAGTAAGGCAAGATGATAGCATTTAGAGTATTCCCCTGATTTCACCCGCTATCGAAGTATGCTCCCCGAGCTGGTGGTCAATTGTAGGGCACGAGTGAGCAGGTTTGTGCATGGGATAGCAGCTACTTGGATAAGGAATGCAGGACATCGTTATGCTCCATCGATATGGACTTTCCTCGAATGGTGTTGTACGCCCAGTAGATGGAGGCAGCACATTCGAGAGAGAGAGCTAAGAGGGCTCGGACTGATGATCATAGATTTCCTCAGTCTACGTCAGGAGGTGGGCACCGTCGAAGAAACCTACAAGATATCATCCACCCCATCTTCATCGCCTTTTGAGGTGCCATCTCGGCCTAGGCACGATCAGTGGGAGAGATCAAGCTCGAGGGGCTGTGAGCAGCAAGCCACAGATTTAGGTGTCCCAGCTTGTTGCATATGTGGTCTCAGGCGAAGGGATAGAAGTAGATCCTCACAAGATAGCAAGCTTGGGAAGGATTGGCCCACCTACCTCCTACAAAAATAAGGGGTTTTCCGGGCTTAAAGTGGTTATTACAGACGGTTTGTGAAGGTTTCTCCTCCATAACCTCTCCTCTGACCAAGTTAAATCAGAAGAATGTGAAATTCTAGTGGTCAGACGAGTGTGAGAAGAGTTTCAGGAGTTGAAGACTCAACTCACTACCGCTCCAAAGGTTAACCCACTGAAAGGATCAAATGGGTTGTTGTTTATTGTGACGCTACCAGAGTTGGGCTCGGTTGCATTCTGGTGCAGCAGGGAAAAGTGATAACCTACACCTCCAGACAACTCAAAGTTCATAGGAAGAATTATCCAACTCATGACTTGGAGTTGGCAGCGTGGTAAGTTTGGCATGGAAAATGTGGAGGCATTACTTATACGGAGCTCACAGAGATGTATTTACAGATCACAAGAGTCTTCAGTACGTGTTCAGCCAGAAGGACCTAAACCTCCGATAGAGAAGGTGGTTAGAGCTGCTTAAAGACTACGACATGAGTGTGTACCGTATCACCCGAGAAAATAATGGGGATGACGCCTGGGCAGCGGTCTATGGAAGTGTAGCCTGAGGAAGGAAAAAGGGAACTAGCAAAAGAAGTTAACAGGCTAACTGGTTGGGCAGTTGGTGGATTCAGCTAAAGGTTGCGTGGTAATGCAAAGTGGGGTCGAATTCATCCTTGGTAGTAGTAGTTAAGTCTAGATAATTTGAAGATCCGCCTACTTAAACTTAAAGAAGCAAGACTAAGAAAGGAGGTTGAGGATTTCTCCAAGGGGGGAGACAGTGTGCTCCGTTACCAGGACAGGCTAGTACTGATGGGATGAGTTGGAGACAGAAAATACTAGCTGAGGCACACAGCTCGAGATACACCATTCACCCCTGCTAGCCACAAATGTATCGCGATTTGTGGGATATCTACTTGTGGAATGGCATGATGAGAGACATCGCTGAATTTGTTGCTAAGTTCTAACCGCCATCAAGTCAAGGTAGGACACCAGATACCAGAGGTATGACCCAAGATATCAGCATACCCACATGGAAGTGGGAAGAAGTAAACATTGACTTCATTACTGCCTACCCACTGGGCCGGCAACACGACTCACCTAGGTAATAGTAGACCGAATGACTAAGTCAGCACATTTTCTCCCCGTCAAAACAACAAATTCAGCTGAGGATTATGCTAAACTTTATATTCAGGAGTTGGTTAGACTTCATGGGGTTCCATTAGCTATTATTTTACATGGGTACCCGGGCCACCTCCCATTTCGGGAAGTCTTTCGGAAGGGACTTAGTACTCAGGTCAAGCTCAGCACAACTTTTCACCCGCAGACAGATGGGAAAGTTGAGCGGACTATTCAGACTCTAGAAGATATGCTAAGAGCATGTACAATCGATTTTAAGGGTAATTAGGATGACCATCTACCTCTTATCGAGTTTGTGTACAACAACAACTACCATTCTAGCATCCAGATGGCCCCATTTAAAGCATTGTATGGTAGAAGATTTAAATCTCCTATAGGGTGGTTTGAAGTTGGTGAATCCACCTTGATAGGGCCAAACTCGGTTCAGCGAGGTACGCAGTTCAACTCATCTGAGAGAGGGAGGCTGAAAACAGCCTCTCGTAGCTAGCAACTCGTACATCTAGTTTTCCATGTGTCACTTTTGGAGAAGTGCACGGAGATCCAACCCCGCTTGTGCTATTGGACAGCGTAGGGATAAATGATAGTCTCTCATGAGGAAGTATTTGTCCAGATCCTGACCGTCAGTGTGTAAGCCGAGGAACAAGGAAATAGTTTCGGCGAAGGTCTTATGGAGATATCAGTAGGTTGAGGGAGCTACGTGGAGGCCGTTGTTATGATGGCTAAATACCTGCACTTGTTCCTCACCGGCTCCAGTGCAGCTTGACATATTAGCTATGACCCTAAACTAGCTTAGCTTGCGAACCGCCCAGATTTTGCATTGCTTTTATGTTTTTGAATGTATGCATGGTAAGTAAACTCATTTCGTATATGTATTTTGAAATGGAGATAGTCATTCCGACAATTTTGGAATTAAATGAGCAGTATTTGAAGGTTTTGATTGTTATTTTCTGCTTCCTGGGTGTTTTCTAACATTCAAGGATGAATGTATACAAGGGGGAGATATTGTAAGACCCCGGAAACTCAAAATCCAATTTCGGGGCATAAAGTAGGAAATCTGGAAAAACTGCAGAGATGTTGCAGGACGGCCCACCTGACGAGTCTTCAAGTAACCTTACGACTCGTTAGGTGCGCCGTGAGGAGTAAGGCCGATTAATGTAAAGGAGGGAGGCATTGTACCTAACGAGGGATGTCACGCCGTGGTCACCGAACATGACCTCGCAGTCACTCGTGGATGCCTGAGTTGGGAATGTTTTAGCGGACCAGTGTACTCAACGAGTGGGTGAAACGAGTCACTCTGGCAATGTCTCAATAAGTGACTCATTATAGGACTTAGCATAAAATCCTGCACGAGATAGTGTGGTCCACAATCAGACCACGAGTCCTCGGTCGTAGATAATGACTCGTGGGGTCCCCGTGGTGACCTACGAAGTATTTCTCCAGGAAGTGTACTGACGGGAGTGACCATGAGTCATGGTCAGTCACCACAACTCATTAGGTCACCCGTTAGGGGCACCTGACAGTTTTACCTAGCGAACTTCTACGGACTATTTAGTAAATTCCTATTCACCTAAACTTTAAATTACATCATTTTGGACCTAATTTTAGACTTATTAGAGGGTTTGGATGGTTCCTCCTCATTCCCGTTAACCTCAGAGAAACATCGTAGAATTCTCTTAGGAGTATTTTAGAGCAAGGGCTAGGGCTAAATTTTCTTCGATTCTCAAGCAAATTCTCCAGGTTTCTTCACCAGGTATGTGGGGGTTTAGCAAGGGGCTTCTTCTTCCCTTGTGTCCCCAAAATCCTCCTCAAATTCTTCTATCCGTTTTAAGCCTTGAGCCTTCGAGTATGAAGAGGATTCATATTTATTTTCGGTTGATTTCACTTAGAACGATGTTCATGTATATTGTGATATGATCCCCATGAATTCCTTATCGAATTGTTAGTGCTCATACAACAGTGAATTTAAGCCCTAATTTCTCGAGGAGTAATGATTTTGTTTGTTAAATTCCCTCTAGCGAATGAAGAATGCTTATTGAATTACTAGAATTTCTTGCTATACGTATATGTTGGGTAAATATCTCATGAATCAAAATGACTTTGGTTTGTTGAATGAAATTCCTATAATTCTTGAAATTTCTCTATAATATGAAATTCTGCATCGTTGGGATAAGTTGAATTCTATTAGCTTCTAGTATCCAGACCGGTTAGAACTAGAATTTATAGAATCATATCAGTTTAGTCTCAGTCAGAATGCTAGAATCCTCAAAGGATATTTAGAAAATTGTCAACTGATTAGTTTGACTTCGCCCATTTCTCGAGATGTCATGGTGCTCTCACCCTTTTCGTGAGCTAGACTCATCTTTACAGTTTTTTGCTCCATTAGGCGGTCATGACATTCTAGTATATAGCTCTAACCATCCCCAGGACCCCAGTTCAATTACAACTTGCTCTTAGACTAGTCACGACGCCTGCATAAGCAAATTTCAATAGTCTAGAACACGTCAAAATCCGGTCCGATAAGACCCTTAGGGTACATGCAAATATACGTCCCCACTAGTCTTGACCCCAGTTTCGAGCTATCAACTTAGTAGTTCAATTTAGGTTTTTTAGTCGGAGTAGAACTTAGCACCGAGTGGGTTGGGGTTCCACAAGACTCAGTGTTCCTTAACTACATCGCGAGCATAGGTTACAATATTACTTGTCCCGATTGGACCCAGACTTTGTGATAACTCGGGCCCATGCCTTTATATCCCGGCAAGGTATATTGGGTCTCACCATAGGGTGTATACATCGACTCACGTCTAGCTCACGTGGCATGTTAGTTATAAACCTCCCATTAGTCGCCTAGTCATGTACAAAATAAGCAACTCAGTTCAGTTCTAGTCCTCAGTTTAACTTAGTTCACCGTAGCATCTCGGCCTCGGTGTTTTAGACTTTGGGCACGTCCTTGAGAATCAGCCAGTCACCATGACCATTTCAGATTATATTAGTAGTTCTACCTCTGCATTTATTGGTCATTGCGTGTCATTTTCAAATGTGACATTATTTCTCTAATTATGTTTCTCCCACTTACTTCAAGACATTCAAAGTACCGACGCATACTTTTATGTTGTATCGTTTTTCAAAAACACCATCGATTTCAAAGTAGCATGATCAATTCAAAAATTTCACCAATTGAGCACGCCTAGCATATTTTTTTTCATAGTAGCAGATCACTATAATCGACACCGTTGAGTCATCGCTGTAGAACTTAACAGTTACACCTACTTGCTCAACACTATACTTCGGATTCTGCCCTCTAAAGATTGGAGGTTCTCAGACCCAAGACCATTAGCTGCCGCAGTCGATTCTTCTTTGCAACAAGCCAAGTGTAAGTCCTCATCATCCGAGGGCACTAATTTCCTTCTTTTCAGTCATGTATTACTTGGGTTAGACTTAGAGTTAGCATGAGGCCTTGTCTCAAGCAACTCCTCTATTAGATGGCTTTGCATTTGTACATGATTTTCATTTACGCATTATTCTATTGCTTGAACTTTATGTTTTTAGACTTGTCTATCATGAATATTTTATGATATTATTTCAAAGTTTTGTTATGCATGTGTACTCAGAATTCTAGTATCTGATAGACCAGGGGTTGACTTGGGGTTACTTGTGGCTTCAAGTACCGTGTTACGCCTAGGTGTAGGCTCGGGCATGACACCGATGTATCACGAAGGACCTGGGTCACGACCTAAATGGCCGCATTAGTACCCACACCAATCCCTTTTTGATGGGCAAATTCCATGAATCCCGATACTATCCCCATAATCAAAACATTCATGAAAAAATAATATTTATGAAAAGAATAATGTCGTATCATTACACTGAGCAAACTAAAATCAAAATAAGCACTCTCCCACAACCTCGACAATCATTGTACCAGATGTCTATTTTATTACAAGCTAAGGGAACTAAAACTAAAAACAAAATAAAGTTCGAATGTCCAAAAGAAGGACATCAACAAAGAAGGAGGATATGGCACCATCTCGTCACTTGATCCATGAAAGCTTGGCTGGTTCACAAGTGAGGGCGTGAAAAACTACCGGGAAGCTTGAACTCGCACTCTAAAAGAATGCAGGGGTAGTGTCAGTACGTGACATGGGGCATCGTAGGCATCATCACTAATTTTACATTATAACATATAAGTGAAAAAAATAGAGAAGATGAAAAGGGTCCTCAACTTTTAGTTAATTACAAGCCATTTCATGAACACTAGTTCTACTCAGGAATCAGCCGCCCACTTGCTGGATTAGGCCTCTCACCGGCAAAGGGTCACTTGTCCGCCACAACAGAAATGGTCCCGCTGCGTTGGCACTTCAGGCAAGAGTTCGACACAGTCAGCTCCCTTCCTCACTCACTCATCACACAACTCAATAAAATCAATGTTACATTAAGCATATTCCATAAATCTATCAACGCATCATATTATTTATGCCCAACTAGTCATGACCTGCAGGGAACTTTAGAAATCCATGTACTATGCCTGCGTAGTACCCGCTTCCACTCATATTTTCCCCTCGTCCGATGCTTCCTGACGCTACTCCAATATTTTTATGTGCTCCCCCGGAAACTCCCCGCACGTGACACTCAACATTAAGATGTTAAAATCTTTCATTCATCATCTCGTAAACATGCCAAGTGTATCATTACAACAACATACAAAAAGTTAAAATCTACTTCAAATAAGCCATCATCAATTAACCATTTATCACTGTGTAATTACATTAGCATATATATACAAAATCATTTAACAATTCAGCTGAAATATCAGATCATATAGTCACATTCTTAAGATAGATTAACAATAATAGACTCAATACATATCACATAACGTCCGCACCAATCATACATCAAAAATGCAAAAACCATAAAAGTATTATATAGGTCTATCCTTATAAAATCAGAACCTACCTCGATCCGAGATAACAATTCAACTACTCCGTGGGAGCCTTTTCTTTTCTTAATGCTTCGTAATACGCAAAATCTACAACATTGCTATAATTCGTTAATTACCCTTTAATTTAGATCCTAATAGATCAAACCTCTCATTCGGGATGATTTTGAGAGTAAAACCCTAATTGTTCTAGGTTCTAGGCCTATAATTCCCACGTAACCCTCGTTCCCGACATGCAATTCTAAGGGAATTATCAACACAACTCAACATCACCCAAATCAATTTATCATTCCATCCCTAGTTTAAAAACCTAGGGTTCTTCCTCTACAAATTTCCACCATTAAAGGTCTGTGATTCTAGGATCAAAATTACTTACTTTAGATAGAGAATTGAAAATCTTATTTTAGGAAAAAGAATTACTGCTCTGTAAGGTTTTTCCATCCTCTAGACTTTCTGATCGCGTTTTGGGAAGCAATAAGGTGAAAATCCCATAATTCCCACTTCCTTAAATCCACTTTCTCGATTCCCCGTTGTTTGTTGCAGCAATTTCCTTCTCGCTATAGTGGCCATAGGGTCGCTATGGCAGTCCAGATGGTTATTCCTCAATTTCCACTACTACGGGGACCTGACCAAGGCTACCACGATCTCGCTGTAGCGGAATTCCATCTACTGCAGCGGTCCCCTGACCAGTAGCTACCTCAAAAGCAAAAGTTCTATACTTAGTTTATTTTCACAACATTTGTATCTCGATCCTTAGCTAGATATCTGTGTTGTATGATCTTAACCACCGACGTCCAGGTCATTACATCATATACCATTAAAATAATCGCTCATACCCGAACAGTCTATGAAAAAGTAGATAAAATACATACCAAATTCTATGAACAATTGGGGATATTTTGACTCCGCATATCAACCTTGGTCTCCTAAGTGGTTTCTTCCACTCGGACTTTTTACTCGTTGGAATCTCCCTTTGGACCCCAGCATCCTAACCTCCCCGCCAATATCTCTACAAGTTTCTCCTCATATGATAGATTCTCATCCAGCAAAAGAGAGTCCCATTTGATGATATATGTTCCATCCCCATGGTACTTCCAAACATGGACACATGAAATGTCGAATGCACTCCAAAAAATCCTCGTGACAATGACAACTCATAAGCCACTTCCCCAACACATCGGAGTATTTCAAATGGCCCAATATACCTCAGGCTGAGCTGTCTCGCTTTTCGTACCTCATCACCCCTTTCATGGGGGACACCTTGATCAGTACTTTCTCCCTTCCATGAACTCCATGTCCCCGACCTTCTTGTTTGCGTATTGCTTCTTCCTACTCCTCGAGCACCACCGCATGGTCCCGATTATTCAAACCTTTCCAAGGACTCCTTTAACAACAAATTCGCCCCCAAGGTATCACCTCAAATGCATCAAAACCACCCAATCTGGAGACCCGCACTTCCTCCCATACAAGGCTTCAAAAGGTGCCATACCAATGCTCGAGTGGTAGCTATGTTATAGGAGAACTCTGCCAAGGGTAAGAACTTGTCTTAGTGACACCCAAAGTCTATTACGCATACCAAGAGAATTTCCTCCAACACTTGGAATAGTTCGGCTCCGCTGTCCGTCCGTCTCGAGGATGGAAGGTCGTGCTAGGTCAAACCTGTAACCAATTGGGCCTCCGCAAGATCCTCTATAAATGGGGAGTAAAATGAGTTCCCTATCCAATACAATGGAAACATGCACCCTATGTAACTGAATAACCCTCCCTTCATATATAGCTTTGGCTAGTTTCTCCGCATTGTAAGTCACCCGACCTAGCAAGAAATGAGCAGCATTTTGGTCAACTTGTCTACTATGACCCAAACTGAGTCAAATCCTTCCCAAGGTCTTAGAAAGACCGATCAAGCAAAGTCCATAGCTATTCTCTCTTATTTCCTCTACTCCAGGATAGGCATTTGTTGAAGAATTTTTTATAGGCTTTTGGTGCTCGTACTTATTTATTTGACAATTCAAACTCTGAGCCACATAGTCTATAATGTCTTGCTTCATCCTCGCCCACCAATAATGTTGTTTTAGATCGTTGTACACCCTTTCATAACTACATGGTGAATGGAGTACTGAGTTTTGAGCTTCTACCAAGAGAGTTTTAATCAGCGCACCAACCGGGGAACACACACCACCCCCACACTCAAAAACCCTTCATCATCTAACATTGCTCGGCCTCTCCCCATGACTTTATCCATACTCTTACCAAGCTTTTCATCTTCAAACTGCTCTGGTCTTTGATTTCTCTTAGTCAGCAATTCAGCCTCCAGGTTGGCTAACGCTTCACCACTTCCATGGGTATGCTGATATCCTGGGTCATACCTCCCGGTCTCATGTGCTTTAGTTAAACTTGTCGCGCCTGTGCACAAAGCTACAAATTCAGCAATGTCTCTCTCTTCATGCCATTCCACCAATAAATATTCCACAAATCACGGTACATTTTGGTAGCACCGAGGTGAATGGTGTATCTCGAGTTGTGTGCCTCATCCAGTATTCGCTATCTCAACTCATCCACATCCGGTACACACAACCGTCCTGGCAATGTACACCCCATCTCCCCTTGGGAGAAATCCTCAACCTCCTTTCGGAGTACGCTTTAAGTTTAAGTAGAACTCTGATCTTCAAGTTGTGTAGACTTAACTTCTACTACCAAGGATGAATTCGACCCGCTTTGCATTACCACGCCACCTTTAGCTGAATCCACCAACTGCACTCCCTAACCTGGTTAGCCAGTGAACTTATTTTGCTAGCTCCCTTTTCCTTCCTTCCTCAATGTGAGCTACACTTCCCATAGACCGCCCGTTTAGGGAGTTATCCACCACATTGTTCTGCTGGGTGATACAGTACACTCATGTCGTGTCTTTAAAGAGCTTCTCTAACCACCTTCTCTCGTCGGAGGACAGTCCTTCCGGCAACACGCATCGAAGACTCTTGTGATCTGTAAATACATCTACGCAAGCTCCATATAAGTAATGCCTCCACATTTTTAGCGCAACACCACCGCCGCTAACTCCATGTCATGAGTTGAATAATTCTTTCATGAAATTCTGAGCTGTCTAGAGGCGTAGGCTACTTTGCCCCGCTGCATCAGAATGCAATGGAGTCCAACTCTGGAAGTACTGTTTAACAACCAACCCACGCCTTTCCGGGCAGTTAAACCGGAGCGGTAATGAGTCGAGTCTTCAACTTCTGAAACTCTTTCACACTCATCCGACCACTGAAATGCACCTTCTGAGTTAACTTAGTTAGGAGGGGAGGCTATGAAGAGAAACCTCCACAAACCGTCGTAACCCGCTAAGCCCAGAAACTCCCGATTTAAGAGGAGAGGTAGGTCTGGCCAATCTTTTACTGTTGCTATCTTATGAGGGTCTACTCGTATTCCTTTGCCAGAAACCACATGACCTGGGCAGAAATGTCACGCATCTTTTTAACTAGAATTCATATTTGCTGAACTTGGCAAATAAATGTGGAGGTCCTTAAGTATTTGTAGCACTATCCTCAGTGATCCAGATGCTCTTCCTCATTTCTCGTATAGCAGAATGTCGTCGATACATACAATGATAAAAATATATAGGTACTGCTTAAAGACCCTATTCATCAAATCCATGAAGGTTTTAGGGACATTTGTGAGTCCAAAGGACATTATCACAAACTCAGAGGACTCATACCCGAGTTCTGAATGTTATTTTGGTATGTCACACTCTCTGTCTCTTAGCTGATGGTATCCCGACCTGAGCTCGATCTTGGAGAAACAACCGACTTCCCCGAAGTCGGTCAAATAGATCATCAATTCTCGGGTAGAGGGTACTTATTCTTGTCTCGTGACTTTGTTCAATTGACGGTAATCTATGCACAATCTCGAGGTACCTCCTTCTACGCACGAATAGCACTGAGCACCACAAAGAGAGATGTTAACTGAGCAAAAACCCTTGTCAAGAAGATCTTTAGCTTTCTCCTTCAACTCCTTAAGCTCGGCAAGAGCCATCTGTATGAGAATGTGGAGATGGGCCGAGTATTTGGGAGGAGATCTATTCCAAAGCAGGGGGAACTCCGGGAAGGTCCTCAGGAAAAATATCTAGGAACTCGTTGACAACTGGAATTGACTTAAATGGTTAGTCTCGTAGTTGGAATCCTTGACCCTAACTAGACAGGCGCCCTTGGAAATGAGTTTCGCCTTAAGGTAGGAAATAAACCTGCCCTTAGGCGCTGAATCCGTTGTCCATCCATTCTACAACTAGCTTATTACGAAACTGAACTTGGCAACTCTAGTTCCGCAATCAATCGAGGCATAAAGGGTGAGGTAACCAATCCATGCCAAGAATAAGGTTGAAGTCGACTATGTCCACTTCTACGAGACTGCCTGAATTACTTTGTTCAGATTGAGATCGGGTAATTTCTATACACCCGAATGGCTCAAACTAACTCGTCAACTGGGTGGAGACTAGGAATGGTTCTTAGAGGACCTCTTGACTTATACCGAGCCGAACCGCTATATAAGGATTAACGAAATAAAAAGTATCTCCTGATCTAAGAGGGAATATACGTCTAGATGGGAAGAGACGTAACATACCAATAACTACGCCAGGTGAGCTTTCCTGATCCCACCAAAGATAGAGCATAGAAATAACTTTGGCACCGACCGCTCCTCTCGTGACTTCATCTCGTTAGCCTACCGGGCTGGTCGACCTACCGGAGTAGATGATGTGGTAGAGTGTGATCTCCCTTGCCCCGTCGACCGACACCTCAAGTCTGTGTCCAAGCTGTCCACACCTGTAGCCCTTGTCTCAAGGCATTCTCCTCGGGGTGATTCCTATCGTCACTTGGGACAAGATGGATACTTGTTCCTGCTGACCCACCCCTCCGATAATAGCGGGACCGAGCGTTGGCCGGGCCGAACTCGGGTGTTGGGGCTCTGCTGCTATTGTTGCTGGGCGGCTACCACCTCTAGATCTTTGATGGCCGAATCGGGATCGCCAAGCCTACTTTCTTATTCTTACGTTTCCATATCTTTCACTTTTTAAGCTCAATCAGCTGGGCATACACAAATTAAGCCAGAGAGTCCATATCTCCTTTATTAACATTGCCGTCCTGCACTCTTTGAGGACCGTATTAGACACTCCATTTATGAACTTCAAATATGCGATCCCTCTGGCTCGGCAACCATCTCCAGAGCATTCTTTTATAGTCTGGTAAACTCTAGGAGCATATTCCTCCATTGTTCTATTTCCTGACGCAAATTCATAAATTCTTCCATCCTAGCCTCTCAGTCTCTGAGGGAAAAACCTGTCTAGGAAAGCTGTGAACTCTTCTTCCCACTCCATTGGTCCGGGCCTTTCCGTCGTCCTTCCTTCAACTGGTCATGCCAGACTTGGTCTACTCCTTTCAGCTGGTAGGCAGCAAAATCAGCACTTTCAGAGGAACTGACACCCATAATTCGGGTGATATTTCTAATCTCATCTACAAACCCTTGTGGGTCTTATCCCACCTTCGTTACATGAAAATATGGAGGGTTCATCCGGTTAAAATCCCGCACCCGAGAAGAAGATGCACTACTTGTGGCTACCGAAACACCCGTTGGTTCACCTGAGACTCCGTTTGAGCCAAGAATTGAATGGCCGCCCTTAATTCGATAGTGGATATGGATTCATCCCGAGGAGTTGTCTACTAGATACGGGTGTCTATCACATTACCAGCCCTTCTTCCATTACCACGTTCCTGGAGGTATGGTTCACTAAAGTGAAACAGAGCACAAATTAGAATGGAATTTATGGAATTGAAATTCTAACGTACAATAAAGCAATATGAACAGAAGAGAGTTTTCCTAATAACATCTCGTAGCCTCCTCATCATAAGTTTGGCGCTCTTCACACCTATGAAAAGGACTCTACTCGGCGTGCTTTCATATTCCCAGATACTCTAAACCTAATTTTCCGATACCAAGTTTGTCAGCCGAGACTACACCACACATAACACGATACTTAAAGTTACAAGTTATCCTAAGTCGACCCTTTTGATCTATCATACATCGGTATTTTGAGTAAAAATGCACAGTTAAAAACTTTGAAACAATATCAAAAGATGAAAAACAAGTGTGAGAACATAAAGTTCAAAACACTTGAATAATACTGACAATTCGATAAATCCATGTCTCGTTTGAAAGCCAACTAATAAAGGCGTTGCCGGGAAAGCCTCAAGCTAACCTTCTGAAGCTCCAATCGAAACTCACAAATGACTAAAGAAAGAAATAATTCCCTCGTATGATGAGGACCTACTTACCGTTAAGGAGAATCAACCGCAAAGAATTCAATGGTGTTGAGTCTCGGAGAATCATAGCTTGTATCATGAAATGATACAGCATAAAATATTCATCAGTGCTTTGAATGTACTGAGTAAGTGGGAGAAAAAAATAACCTAATATAAAGTTTGAACTGTAATGACATGCAATGACCAACAAGTGTTGAATCGAACTACTATTGTAATCTAAAATGGTTAAGATGACCCTGCTCGATGGTCAAGGACATGCCCTAAGCCCGAAACACTAAATCGATATATCAGACCGAATCGAGTTAAACCGGTAGAGCTAGAACTGAAATGAGTCAAGCATTCTAAAAACTAGACTAGACCGACTGTGGGAGAGTCTATAACCGAAATATAACCACGTGAGATGACATGGATTCGGCGTATACAATTTGACCTGTGAGGACCCAACATACCTTGTCGTATAAAGGTATGAATTGGGTGATCACAAAGTCTGGGGCCAATCAGGCTAAGTAATACTATACCTACGCTAGCAACGTAGTTTTCGGAACCTGGGTGCTCTGGAACCCGCCCGCTCGGTGCAAAGTTCTACTCCCACCGGAAACCTAAACTCAATTACTAAGCCGATAGCTCGAAATCAAGTCAAAGACTAGCCGTGACGTATAACCGCATGTACCGAGAGTCTGTGGTTGGACCGTATTGTGCAACTAGGTTTTAGACTGGTCATAGTTTCTTGTATGGGAAGGTCTTAACCATCTAAGAACAACTTGTAATCAACCGGGGTCCCGGGGCTAGTCACAACTATATACTAAAAATTTACACCGCCTAATGGACCAAAAACTATAATCTCGAGTCTCTGGATTATAACCGAGAGGCACCATTTACACCTCAAATAAAACTGAAGTCAAACTGATTAGTTGACAATTTTTTGAAAGATTTTGAAGAGACTCTAAGTTCCCAACTTGTCTCGAACTACTAGCAGCTAATAGAGAACTCAACTTATCCCAACAATGCGGGAATTTCATAATATGGCAAAAATTCAAGAATTAAAGAAATCTCATCCAACAAGGCTAAAATCATTCTTATCAGTGAAATAATTTCTCAACAAAACATTTAGTAAGCACTTCTAGCAGTCATTGAGCCCAAAATATTCTTCATTCACTAGATGAAATTTAATAGAGAAAACCATTACCCGAATGTTAGGGTTAAATTCACTTTTTATACTAACATTAACAATTTAATTAGGAACTTATGAAGATAATATGAACAACCAACAGGCTATTATTCCAGGCGAAATTAATGAAAAATATCATGGAATTCATCCGTATTCGAAAGCACAAGGCTAAAATCAAAAGGGAGTCATGGTAGGGATTTTCAGACACAAGGGAAGGACAATTCCCTTGTCGAATTTTCCACATACCTGACTAATATTCTCCCGGAGAAGAGAGATCCTTGAACTACTGCAATGGAGGACAACCCTAAGCTTGCTTGAGAGTTTTCTTGAGGAACTCTTCGATGTTTTCTTCGAGAATAACGTGAGAATGAGGGAGGAACCTTCCCAACCCTCTAATAAGTCTAAATTTACGTTCAAAATGACATTGTTTAGAGCTTTAGGAGAATGAAAATTACTAAAATAGCCCTTAAAAGTTCACTGGTAAAAATTGTCAGGTGTCCCTAACGAGCCACCTAACGAGACGTGGTGACTGACCGTTAGCCAGGGTCACCCCATCGTGTCCATCGCTGGGGATCCCTCGCAGTTACCATGAGGGACCTAATGAGTCGTGGTCACCAGTCGGGACCACACTAGTTCACTGCTGAAGATTTAACTCTAGACTAGGGTAACGAGTCGTTGCCGCAGGTGATGAATCGCTTAACCCACTAGTCAAGTACACCGGTCAACCGAAAATATTCCCAACTCAGCTCCTGACTACGAGTGACTTAACGGGTCGTGGTCATTGACCACGACCGTGACGTATCCCTCCTTTATATTATTCGCTTTCTCCTCACGACTCACCTAATGAGTCGTGAGGTTGCTTAATGATCGTCCTGCAACATTTCTGCGCTTTCCGCATTTTCTAATTTAAGTTCCGAAATTAAATTTTAGGTTTTTGGAGCATTACAATATTCTCCTTGTAAACATTTGTCCTTGTATGTTAGAAAAACATACGGGAAGCAGAAAATAGCAATCAAAATTTCCAAATACTGCTCATTTAACTTCAAAACTGCCGGAATGACTACCTCATTTCAAAAATACATAACCGAACTAGATTTACTTTTCACGCATACATTCAAAAACATATAAGAGACTCGAACATCTGATTTGAGTCATGAAAACTAAACTGAGTTCTAGGGTCATACCAATATCTCAAGTTGTACTGAGCCGAGAGGGAACAATTGCGTATCTCGGCCACCACCGCTTCGCCTCCCGCATAGCTCCTCTAACTCAAGTTGATTTCTCCATAAGACTTTAACTGAAGCTATCTCCTTGTTCCTAAGCTTATGCACCTGACGGTCAAGGATTCGACTAGTACTTCGTCATATGAGAGACTATCTTTTATTCCTACACTCAGGCAATGGCAATAACCGGTTGATCTTCATGCACTTCTTCAAAAGTGACATGGAAAACTGGATGTACAAATCGCTAGTTCTGGAAGGTAATCGAATTATGCTTTCACATTGCCGATACGCCTCAAAATTCCTATAAGGTCCCATATACCTCGGAATGAGCTTCCCCTTCTTCTCAAACCTCATCACCCCTTTCATGGGTGAAATTTCGTGTATACCCAGCTATCAACCTAAGAAACTCCAACTCTCTTCTCCGCATCGGCATAAGATTTCTAGGCTCTGAGCTGTTTTCAACCATTCTCAAATGAGATGAACTTTTTGCATTTCCTTATGAACCGAAGTTCGGCCCTATCCAGTGGATCACAAACTTTAAACAACCCTATAGGAGATCTACACCTTCTACCATACAATGCTTTAAAT
This sequence comes from Datura stramonium, assembly GCA_018107945.1. Taxonomy (NCBI): domain Eukaryota; kingdom Viridiplantae; phylum Streptophyta; class Magnoliopsida; order Solanales; family Solanaceae; genus Datura; species Datura stramonium. Next base: position 660,382 of record JACEIK010000060.1, read on the forward strand.
GGGGCCATCTGGATGCTAGAATGGTAGCTGTTGTTGTACGCAAACTCGATAAGAGGTAGATGTTCATCCCACTACCCTTAAAATTGATTGTGCACGCTATTACCATATCTTCTAGAGTCTGGTCCTCTAAACTGCCCATCTATCTTCAGGTGAAAAGCTGTACTGAGCTTGACCTGAGTGCTATGTCCCTTTTGAAAAGACTTCCACAAATGGGAGGTGAACTGGGTATCCTCGTGAAATAATGGCCAATGGCACCCCCATGAAGTCTCGACTAGCTCCTAATATAAAGTTTAGCATAGTACTCAAATTTCAATCTGTGGTTTTGACTAGGAGGAAATGTGTTGACTTAGTCATTCGGTCTACTAAATATCCAGATTGAGTCATGCCACACGAGTTTGTGGTAGACCCGTAATGAACTCATGTATGTCTTCCCACTTCCATGTGGGTATAATGATATCCCGGTTCCTCATACCTCCCCGGTCTCGCGGTGCTCTACCTAACTTGCTGGCAGTTCGGGCACTTAGCTACAAATTAAGCAATGTCTTCTCTTCATGCCATTCCACCAAGAATATCCCACAAATCATGTACATTTTGGTAGCACCGGGGTGAATGGGTGTATATCGAGCCGTGTGCCTCAGCCAGCATTCAAGACCAACTCACCAACATCTGACACATACAATCTTCCCTGGTAACAAAGCACCCCATCTCCCTTTGGGGGAGAGCCTCAACCTCCTTTCGAGGATCCTTCTTTAAGTTTAAGTAGAACCGGATCTTCATCTTGTTTGGACTTAACTTGTACTACCAAGGATGAATCCTACCTGCTTTGCAGGCCACCACACTACCTTCAGCTAAATCCACCAACTGCATCCCTAACCGGGTTAGCCTGTGAACTTCTTTCATAGCTCCCTCTTTCCTTCCTCAATGTGAGCACTTCGCATAGACTGTTCGCTAGGCGTCGCCCACCACATTGGCTTTGCTAGGGTGATACAGTACACTCCATATCGTAGTCTTTAAGGAGCTCTAACCACCTTCTCTGTCGGAGGTTTAGTTCCTTCTGGTCAACACGTATGGAAGACTCTTGTGATCCAGAATACAACACGAAAGCCCATATAAGTAATGCCTCCACATTTTTAGCGCAAACACCACTGCTGTTAACTCCAAGTCATGAGTTGACAATTATTCTCATGAACTTTGAGCTATCTGGAGGCGTAGGCTATCACTTGCCCCGCCGCATCGTAATGCAATTGGATCTTGTCCGGAAGCATCACAACAAACTACCAACCCATCTCTGCTCCTTTTGGTAGGGTAAAAACTTGAGAGGTAGTGAGTCGAGTCTTTATCTCCTGGAAACTCTTCTCACACTCATTCGACCACTGAAATTTCACCTTCTTCTCAGCTAACTTAGCCGAGGGGAGGCAACAGAAGAGAAACCCTCCACAAAACCATCTAGTAACCCGCTAAGCCCAGAAGATCCTGATTTTAGTAGGAGAGGTAGGTCTGGGCCACCCATTCTGTTGCTATATTATGAGGGTCTACTCAGCCCCTTTGCCAGAAACCACATGACCCAAGAAATGTCACGTACCTAAATCCGTAATTCATATTTGCCGAACTTGGCAAATAAATGGAGGTCCCAAGTATTTGTAGCACTATCCTCGTGTGATCTGGTATGCTCTTCCTCATTTCTGGGGTATAGCAGAATGTCATCGATAAATTCGATGATGAACATATCTAGGTACTACTTAAAGACTTATTCATCAAATCCATGAAGGTTGCTGGGCGCTTGTGAGTCCAAAGGACATCATCAAAAACTCAGTGACCATACCGAGTTCTGAATGTTGTTTTTGTGTGTCACACTCTCTGACCCTTAATTGATGGTATCCTGACCTGAGATCGATATTTGAGAAACAACCGCTCCTGGTTGGTCAAATAGATCATCAATTCGGGGTAGAGGGTACTTATTCTTGATTGTGACTTTGTTCGCTAACGGTAATCTATGCACATTTTGAGGGTACCGTCCTTCTTACCTATGAATAGCACTAGAGCACCCCAAGGAGAGATGTTGGTCTAATAAAACCCTTGTCAAGAAGATCTTTTAGTTAAGCCCTAACTCCTGCTCGGCCGAGCCATTCCAGTAAGGAGATGGAGATGGGTTGAGTATCTAGGAGTAGATCTATTATGAAGTCTATTTCCCATTCAGAGGGAACCTGGAAAGGTCCCCAAGAAATACATATGGGAATTCGCGTTGATAATTGAATCGATTGTCGGTTGGGGTCTCGAGTTGGACCTTGACCAAACTAGATGATATGTATATCCTTTGAAATGAGTTTCGGGGCCTTAAGGTAGGAAATGATCCTAACGGGAAGATAGAGCATAGAAATGATTTTTGGTGCTGACTGTCATCTGTACTTGATGTGTTAGCCTGCTGGGCTAGTCGAACTTACTGGAGCAGATGATGTGGTAGATTGTGATCTCCTCGCCCCGCCGACGGCACTACCTAAGTTCTGTCTCCAAGCTGTCCACACCCAAAGTAGCCCTCTCATCCCTGGAAGTAATTCTCTTGGGTGATTCCTATCACACTTGGTACAAGATGGATACTTGTTCCCGGTTGACCCACCCCTCCGATCCGAGCGGGACCGAAAGGCTGGGGCGCCGCCGAACTGGGTGTTGGGGCTTCGCCGCTATTGTTTGCTGGCTGTGGGGCGGCTACCACCGCTAGATCTTTTATGGACAAAATATGACTATTGTGTGTTGACATTACCAACCCTTCTTCCATTACCACGTCTTGGAGGCATGGTTCACAAAAATGAAATGTAGCACAAATTAGAAGGGAATTTCTAGAATTGAAATTTAACGCACAATAAAGAAAAAGAACTAAAAGAGAGTTTTCCTAATAACATTTCATAGCATCCTCATCATATGTGTGGCACGCTTCATACCATGAAAGCACTCTACTGATGCGGCTTTCAGACCTTCTGAGGATACTCTAAACCTAGTTTGTCACACCCCGAGACTGCACGATAGACGTAACACGGTACTTGGAAGCCTCCGGGTGACCCCAAGTCAACTCCTTGATCTATCATACACTGGTATTTTGAGTAAACATGCACAGTAGAACTTTGAAACAATATCATAAAGCATTTATGAAAAACAAGTCTGAGAACATAAATTTCAAAACACTTGGAATAATACTCGATAAATCAAAAAAATCATGTCTATTTGAAAGCCATCTAATAGAGGAGTTTTTGGACAAGCCCCCACCTAACTCTAAGTCTAACTGAAACTAATAAATGACTGAAAGAAAGAAATACCTGCTAGATGATGAGGACTAACACTTCATTGCTGAGGAGAAGCTGAACCGCGGTGTCTAACGGTGAGTCTCGAGAAACCTCGTAGCCGTATCATGAAACGATACAAAAGATAAAAGTATGCGGTACTTTGGAATGTACCGAGTAAGTGGGAGAAATATAACTGAATATAAAGTCTAAACTGTGATGACACGTAATGACCACTGCAAGCTGAATCGAACTATTGATGTAATCTAAATGGTCAAGATGACCTTGTCTAATGGTCAAGGACATGCCCTAAGTCTGAAACACTAAATCGGAGATACTATACGAACTGAGTTAAACCGGGTAGAACTAGAACTGAAATGAGTTGCTTATTCTAAAACTAGACTAGACTGACTAGTGGGGGAGTCTATAATCGATATAACCACGTGAGCTGACGTGAGTTCGATATATATACCCCACCGGTAGGACCTAATATACCTAACCCGTGATATAAAGGCATGAATCGGGGTGATCACAAAAGTCTGGGGCCAATCAAGCCAAGTAATATTGTACTTACGTTGGCAACTCAGTTCTAAGAACCTAGATGCGTCTAGAATCCCTACCCGCTCGATGCCAAGTTCTACTCCTAAGGAAAACCTAAACCGAACTACTAAGCCGATAGTTCGAAACTGGGGTCCAAGACTTGTCAGGGAAGTATAACCGCATGTACCTTGAGAGTCTTATCGGACCAGATTCTAAAATCGCTTTAGGATCGACAAAGCGACTTGTCCGGGAAGCGTCATAATCGCTCCAAGCAACAAGCCGTAAATCGAACCGGGGTCTTGGGGCTAGTCAGCTATATACTAAAATTTCATGACCACCTAATGGACCAAAACTATAATCTGAGTCTTATTCTGATAATTGAGAGGCACCACCGACCCCGAAATAAGACTGAAGTCAAACCGATCGCTGACAATTTTCTCAAAGACTCGCTTCACTTCACGCTCTAACCGGCTCCCAAACTACTACCAGCCTAATAGAGAACTCAACTTATCCCAATAGTACGGGAATTTCATAATATGGCAACAATTCAAGAAATAAAGAAATTTCATCCACAAAAGCTAAAATCATTCTTATCAATGAAATAATTTCTCAACAAACATATAGTAAGAATTTCTAGGAAATTCAGCCCAAAACATTCTTCAATCACTAGATGAAATTTAATAAGCAAAATCACATTTGTATGTTATTAGGCTTAAATTCACTTTTTAAGTTTAAAGATTGTTGGTCACAAGAATGATAAAGACTATAGAATATAAAGCTAAAATATGAGCATGGTTCCAGCAATTAATGAAAAATATCATGAAGTCTGTTCATGAGCTGTAAGTCACCCAAAACTGAGACATACAAAGGGAGTCATGTAGGATTTTTTGGGACACAAGGAAGGACAATTCCCTTGTTGAATTCCCACATACTTGACTAATATTCTCCCGAAGAATAGAACTTGAACTCGTCGTAATGGAGGACAACCCTAAGCTTGCTTGAGAGTTTTCTTGAGCAACTCTTGGATAGTTTTCTCGAGAATAGAATAACGTGAGAATAAGGGGAGGAACCATCCCAACCCTCTAATAAGTCTGAATTTACATTCAAAATGATGTGGTTTAGAGCTCAGGAGAATAGAAAATTACTAAATAGCCCTTAGAAGTATGTGGGAAAAACTGTCAGGTGTCCCTAACTGGTGACCTAATTGGTCGTGGTGATTGACCATGACTCATGGTCACTCCCGTCAGGTACACTGCCTGGGATCCTCAGTAGGTTACCACGAGGGACCTAACGAGTCATGGTCACTGACCATGACTCGTGGTCACTAGCCGTGGACCATACTGGTTCACTGTTGAAGATTTAACTCTAGACTAGGTAACGAGTCACTTAACGAGTCGTCACCACAGGTGATGACTCGTTTCACCCACTCGTCAAGTGCACTGGTCAACTCAAAATATTCCCAACTCAGGCCTGACCACGAGTGAATTAATGGGTCGTGGTCAGTGACCACGACTCGTGATGTCTCCCTCCTTTATATTATCCCGGCTTCTCCTCACGGCTCACCTAACGAGTCGTGAGGTTGCTAAATGACTCGTCAGGTGGAACGTCCTGCAACACTAATTTTCTTATTTAAGTCCCAAAATTAGATTTTGAGTTTCTGGGGCATTGCAGAGGCATACACAATAACCCGCCCTTCCTGCATCAACACAATACCCAATTTAGACCGTGAGGCATCACAATACACAAAAAAATCTTTAGCTTTCATGGGTAATACCAGAATAGGTGTTGTGGTTAGTAGGGTCTTTAGTTTCTAAAAACTCGCTTCACATTCTTCTGACCACTAGAAGGGCACATCCTTTTGTGTCAATATGGTCAATGTCTAAGAGATCGAGGTGAATCTCTTCACGAATCGACGGTAGTAACTAGCCAGCCCCACAAAACTCCAAATTTCTGTCACATTAGTTGGCCTTGACCAGTTCTTGACCACCTCCACCTTCTTTGGATCAACTTGGATTCCCTTCTTAGAAACCACATGCCCCAAAAAGGACACTGATTCCAACCAAAACTCGCATTTGGTGAACTTCGCATACAACTGCTTCTTCATCACCAATCCCAGCACAATCATTAAATGATTTTCGTGCTCCTTTTGGTCTTAGAATACACCAAGATATCATCAATAAACACAATAACAAAGGAATCCAGGTAGGGTGTAAAACTATCGTTCATCAGGCTCATGAACGCGGCCGGAGCATTAGTGAATCCGAATGACATGACCAAAAACTCATAATGTTCATACCTGGTCCGCAAGGCTGTCTTGGGGATATCTTCAACCCGAATTTTCAACTGGTGGTAACCTGACCTCAAATCAATCTTTGAGGATTTAGCCGCTCCTTGTAACTGGTCAAACAGGTCATCTATCCGAGGAAGAGGGTACTTATTTCAAATAGTTACTTTGTTCAACTGGCGATAGTCAATGCACATCTGCATACTACCATCCTTCTTCTTTACATATAGAATTGGGGCACCCTACGATAACACACTCAGTCTAATAAATCCTTTACTGAGCGGCTCCTGTAACTTCTCCTTGAATTCTCTCAACTCAGCAGGCGTCGTTCAGTATGGAGGAATATAAATAGGCTGGTGGTTATAGGTCTATACAAAAATCTATATCATGGTCTGGCAGCATGCCGAGCAAATCTGTAGGGAACACCTCTAAGAACTCAGAAACAATTAGGACCGACTCTATGGAAGGACCCTCTAAACTAGTGTCACGAACATATGCCAAATATGCTGAAAAGCCCCGCTCTATCAACTTACAGGCACAAATATAAGAAATAAGATTCTTAGGAGTAAGGCTACAATTCCCTTTCAACTCCAACCTAGATGACCCTGGACACAATATAGTGACAGTCTTAGCAATACAATCCAGAATGGCGTGGTAAGTGAACAACCAACTCATTCCCAAGATTATATCAAAGTCAACCATGTCTAAGATCACTAGGTCCACCAGAGTGTCAGATCCCATGAATTCTACTATACAGTCACGAACAACCCTATCTACCAACATAGAATCCCCAACAGGGGTAGACACACAAATTGGAGTATTAAGCACATCATACACAAGGTCACGACCCAAAGGAAAATAAGTAGACACTTAAGAAACTGTGGAGCCTGGGTCAAAAAACACAATAGCCATTCTATCAGCCACGAAGACCATACCTGTGATAATAGTGTCTGAAGCCTCTGCCTCCGGTCTAATAGGAAAAGCATAAAAATGAGCCTAGTTACCAGCCTGAGAATTGCCCCTATTGGGTTGTGCCACCCCTCTACCGGCCTGAGTGTCGCCCCTATCTACCTGAGCAGTCCCCTACTCTGTTGAACACCACCTCTAGCAGTTGGGTGACCACCTCGTCCCAACTATGGATGATATGGTCTGAATGCACTACCTCCCCTCCCAGCTGGGGCCGGAGCTCAAGGAGCTGTGTGAGGAATAATATTTTTGCCCTTTCCTAACTTAGGGCACCATTTACGGATGTGGCCATACTCACTATACTCACGGAAAACCTTCTCAATAGCTGGTCTATAAGCTGGAACAGAAGAGATAAGATGAGCCCTAAAATCAGAACGAACCATTTGAGCACCCCCAACTGCACCTAACGGTGGCGGAGCTGCCCTGGTAGATCTTCGGCTGACATCTGCATGCATGGCAGACTGAATAGGGCACCTGGAGAAACCCAGTGGTGCTGGAGCCTTCAAATAAGAACCATTGAAGGATTCAACCCTCCGAGCCTTCTTATCGATATTTCTAGCAAACCCCTCCTGCCTCACCCCTTCAACCGACTTTACGTACTCCACCACCTCCTGAAAAGACTTACCCAAAGAGACCATCTGTAAAGCTGGTACTTGGATACGCACATTCAGGCCTTTAACAAACTGCCTGATCCTCTCCTCCTTAGTGGGAAATAAGGGTAGAGAATATTTGGATAAGGAGTGAAATTGGGCCTCGTATGCAGCAACTGATGAGCTCCCTTGCTTAATGGTAATGAACTCATCCTATCTCTTATCCCTCAAAGTGCGGGGAACATATTTATATAGGAATGTGGAGTAGAATTGGGTCCACGTCAACGGTGGGTATCCTGCTGGTCTGCAATCCACGAAAGCCCTCCCCCAAAGCTTTGCATAACCCATCAGCTAGAAGGTGACAAACTCAACACCATACTTCTCTACCACACCAATCTTATGAAACCGTTCGTGAAAATATATGGTGAACTCATAGGTGTCCTCTGCCTCTGTACCATAGAAGGTGGGAGGATTCATCTTGGTGAACCTCCAAAATAAGTTGTGCTCTTCCCTTATCATTACCGGTCCTACCACTGACCTGGAAATATCACAGCTTCCTATATATCATTAATTTGTGAGGCCACAGCAACTGCATACTGAATTCCTGACTGCTATCCCACTGGATTTGTTGGTGCTTCCCCGACACCTACAAGGCCACTCAAAAGATTGAGGATCTGAGCTAGGACCTATGAGGATGCTGGCGCGGCAAAAGCTTCTCCCTCCGTCGAGATCTCTACCTCAACTGCCACCCGCTCCTGCACTGCTGGTGGAACGGGAGATACATACCTCTCTCGAACGGGAGCAGGAGCATGGGCCCCTCCTCTAGCCACAACGGGTATACGGCCACGTCCCCTGCCCCTTTCTTTACCGCAGACTAGGGCCGCCACTACTGGCTCAGGTGTTGCATCTCTGCCACCGCATGCTAATAACGTCCAAAATATATCCTTAATGCAAAGAATATACACTGCCAAAATATCAAAACAAGTAACCCAACAAGTGTCGGGTTCGAATCCCATGAGGACTAGTGAATGATAGTTACAAGTATCAATTGAGAAATTGACGTTAGCTTGCACCACATAGATTTAATATAAACACAAATAAAAATGGGGGAGTTAAATTTTTAGAGAATTGTACTAGTTGGTTTAGTGAATTAAATCAGCAAGATCAGCTAAGTTGTCAATGAGGATGTGAAAGACTAGAGGTGCGGTGTAGATGAAATACTAACTAGATCGCGACATGCCAGGTCATCTTATGAGTTCAACAAGTGTAAATAATCTCGGGAAGTGGGTAATCACAACTTTTCAACCTTCTAATTTCCTTTCATTAGAATTTTGTCAAACCTCTAGTAACAATTTAGCTCAACCCGATTTGATTTGGATTAGCAACTGCACTAATTTCTAGCTATTAGTTGCTAATTAGGAATGACTATGCAATTTTATCTATTTCTAGCCCAATTTCACACTCTCTTCTCCATACCCACTACTAAATTCTCTTTCAATACTTAATTATTGTTTTACAAGCAACAATCAAGCAAGAATAGATAGACCCATATCATAATCAATGGATCTTCTTTTATAGATGAAGAGAATCTAATAGATTTACACTTGAATGAACAATATGAAGATGACTCTTGAAATACCTAATCCAATTAAGTATTCATCATCACACACCTCTAGTCAATGATTTTAGCTACTCATAGTTAAGAAATTCAAAAACACATTCATCAATAGCATCATTGAATTTAATAGCAAGAGTAGAAAAATCAATATCACAAAATAATCTCCAACAATAGCTGAAACTTACTAGCACAAAGAAGAAATAGAGCAGAGTACTTTCTACAATTTTCAATCAGAAACTCCCTATCTCAGCTAAGAGAATGTTCTTCAGCTAAAAAGGGAAACAATGATATGATGTAAGTTTTGTTCTTTCTCAATATATCAATTTCTATCTCTCCTTCTGCATATCTCAATACAAAGTACTTTATCTTCTATTTATATCATGAAAAGTAGGAACTTTTTATCTCTTTTCTAGTGTTGGATGATTATACCCCCATGAGCACCATTCTGGAACGGGCGGAGACACCAGCGGTTCGCCGGTTTCAATCCGTGAACCGTCGGGTATCTTTTCTGCATCCTTACTAAATTCCAGTGAATATCGGCGGTTCACCCGGCGTTTTATTGATGCCAATCCGTGAACCACTGGGTCTTCAAGAAATTTTTCAGAACTTTGGGTATATTTCGGTGACTGAATCAGTGACTCACCACTGGCAAGTTACAAACCACCGATGGCATTAATCCTCTTAGGCAGTGATGTTCGGCCTTTGGCCGGCGTCTCACCGATTTTCATCTGCGAATCCCCGACTCACTCTCACTCCTCTATTTTTTCTCCATTTTTTCTCTTTTCTTCACATTTAGTCATCTTCACATAACAAAAGCAAAAAGGGCATAAAATCCAAATAATCAACTCAAGAACGAAACAAAAACTCAAGATTTAAAGTCTAATGAGTTGGTAAATTATCAACTCATCAAATCCCCAAACTTAAATCATTTCTTGTCCTTAAGAAATGCAATACTCATTTATTGAGAAATATGCCACCTCTATTCAAAATTATACCTTGCCGATTCCTGGACTATGAAAACCAAAAAATACTCACCATGCTCACCAAGAAAGAGAAGAAAATACCCCAAAAGACCAAAGCAATGAAGATTTTTTTAAACAGGAAACCACTTTTCACCAAGCAAAGCTTATGAAAGGAATCATTGTAAAATAAGGGCATTTCTCAACCAAGAAACACACATAGCATCTCAAGTTATAATTAATGCAAATTCAAAGTCTGCCTTATGGTTTAAACTCCTTGTGCCTTATTTCCACATTAACTCTGAATGCTCTTGCATCTCAAAAAAGGTACGATGACACTCACCAAAATAAAGATCCCTATTCTTTTGCTCATGTGATCATTTGAATGTACACAAGGGATTTTTTGGAAGAGACACTCACACTCACTCTCCCAAAATAATCTCCATGCATACACTTGAACCATAGCCTTGCCCTTCATGTAATTCACTACTAATATAGAGTAGTTGCACCTAGAATTACTTGGGGCTTTCGAGTTATGATGTAGGCTCTGGGTAGGGGTAGGATGAAAATTTAGATATAGTGACTAGATCCTCCCTAATGTTTTTTGTGACATACCTTACATCAATTCCACTCACTTCACCTTCCTTCCCTTCTTTCCTTATTGATGACTTTCATTTCTTTAGCAATCCCTCTTATAACCCCTTTGGATTTCACAACTAGCCTTATAACCTCAAGAGGAAACACCGATTCACATAAATTGCCTTTTTCTTTTTGATTTATGTTTTGGTGCATTTTGACACAAGGAGGTGTTTCCCTCACACTATAATTCTTATT
>JACEIK010000060.1:731405-742330 GCA_018107945.1 Datura stramonium
TGACAAACTTGGTATCAGAGCATTAGTTTTTGAAGTGTCCTAGGGTGTCTAAAAGCCGCGTTAAGTAGAGTCTTTTTCATGGGTGTGAAGCGCGCCACACTTATGATGAAGAGGCTATGAGATGTTTAGAAAATGCCTTTTTTCATGATCTATGTCATGCGATGAAATATCTCTCTATCCTTCTAACTCGTGCTATACGCGTTTGCAGAATCATGCCTCTCCGTAGAGTTAATGAGAGGAGCAACAGAAAAGGAAATGGCCAGGAGGATGGCAATGGAGACGGGCATTAGCAGGATCCAACAGCCCATGCAAAGCACGTACCCGAGCCAGTTTCCCACATAGATTTTAGGGCAGCCATTCAGATGTTAGCCCAGGCCTTGACCACCCAAGTCAATCAGCAGGCGATGGCGCATGTCCCTCAAAATGGGAATGCGACGGCAACAAGAGTTAGGGATTTTTTAAGGATGAACCCTCCCGAGTTCCTTGGATCGAAGGTGGATGAGGGTCCACATGAGTTTATTGATGAGATTTTGAAGATCACCCGGGTCATGGGGGTGGCTGGAGAGGAGCGCGCCGACTTAACCTCTTATCACCTAAGAGGGGTTGCACATATCTAGTTCAAGCAGTGGAAAGATAGCCAGACAGTGGGCGTAGGTCCCATTGGTTGGGAGGAGTTTCATGTCATATTTTCTGAATCGGTTCTTCCCTCGTGAGATAAGGAATCTATTAAAGCAGTGGAGTTCGTGAACCTGAAGCAAGGGAAGATGACAGTCCAGGAGTATGCTTTGGAGTTCACCCATTTGTCCAGGTATGCCCTAGAGCTAGTGGCTGATCAGAGGGCTCAGGTGAGAAGATTTGTACATAGAGTGGTGGACTACCTGAACAAGGATTGTAGGATCTCCATGCTTCATCGAGATATTTGACTTCTCCCGAACAGTTTTGCATGCCCAATAAATGGAGGCATTGCATCTGAGAGAGAGAGAAAGGCCAAGAGGACCAGGACAGATAGTTATGTGTTCTCTCAGTAGAGATCAGGAGAAAGACATCGCCAGAAGTCTCATCATAGGTCATTAGCTCCAGCACCATTATCTGTTAGTGTCCTATCCAGACCTAGAGGTGACCATAGGAGTAGGGCCTTAGGTTCGAGGGACTAGAGGAGCATGCAGATAGAGAGCACCTTTTCGGCCTGCGGGAAGTGTGGCAAGAGTCATGAAGGAGAGTGCTTGTTGGAATCGGATATTTGTTAAGGGTGCGGTAGATCTGACCACATGCAATAAGAGTGTCTCTTGACTAGACAGGGTGATGGTAGAGGCCGTGCTCAAGCACCCAGATCAGCAGTAGCACCAACATGCCCAACTCAGCAGGAGGCATCTACTAGTACAGGTGGCGGACAACGTAAAAACAAATTTTATGCCCTTGCCTCCCACCAGGAGAAGGAGACTTCACCAGATGTGGTTAGTATGTTACAAGTATTCCACCTTGATGTATATGCATTGTTAGATCCAAGGGCTACGCCCTATGTAGCTAGTAGTTTCAGAGTCAGTCCCAAAATCTTTTCAGAACCCTTCTCAGTCTCTACTCTAGTCGGTGATTCAGTTATAGCTAGACGGTGTATAAAAGTTTCCCTGTCACAGTCCTTCAGAAAGTCACCTCAGCAAATTTAGTAGAGTTAGCCATGACCTATTTTGATGTTATCCTCATCATGGATTGGCTATTTGCATGCTATGCCTCAATGAATTGTAGAACTCATTCAGTAGAGTCAGATTTCAGGGTGAGCCAGTCCTAGAGTGGAAGGGTAGTTCAGTTGTGCCTGTAGGTCATTTTATTTCCTACCTTAAGGCTAGAAAGATGATCTCTAAAGGTTACATGTACCATCTAGTTAGGGTTAAGGATGCTACATTTGAGACCCCGCTATCCAGTCAGTTCCAATAATATGTGAATATCCAAAAGTGTTTCCAGATAATCTATTGGGAATTCCTCCCGAGCGGGAGACCAATTTTGGTATTGACCTTCTTCCCGATATACAGCCTATATCTATTCCTCATTAAAAAATGGCCCAACCGAGTTAGAGGAGTTGAAGGAGTAGTTGAAAGACCTTCTAGACAAGGGTTTCATCAGACCTAGCAAATCCCCATGGGCAAAAAAGATGGTTCCCTTCGGATGTGTATTGACTATCGCAATTGAACAAAGTTACCATCAAGAACAGGTATCCTTTCCCCAGGATTGATAATTTGTTTGAACAACTTCAATGTGCTAAGTGCTTTTCAAAGATAGACCTCAGATCCGGATACCATCAGCTCAGGGTTCGGGAGAGTGATATCTCGAAGACAGCCTTCAAGACTCGGTATGGTCATTATGAGTTTGTAGTTATTTCTTTTGGACTAACAAATGCTCCTTTTATGAATTTGATGAACAGGGTTTTCAAGCCGTATCTGGACATGTTCGTGATTGTGTTCATAGATGATATCCTTATATACTTTCAAAGCGAAGAGGAGCATGCTGCTCATTTGAGGGTTACAGGCTCTTCAGGATTGCTATATGCTAAATTCAGTAAATGTGAGTTTTGGTTGAACTCGGTGGAATTTATGGGTCATGTGGTGTAGAGTGAGGGTGTTCAGGTAGACTCTCACAAGATAGAAGTGGTGAAGAATTGTCCTAGACCGGTGAATCCTTCGGATATCAGGATTTTCTTGGGTTTAGCTAGTTATTATCAGAGATTTGTTGAGGGGTTTTCATCTATTACAGCCCCATTGATGAAGCTGACCCAGAAGAAGGTGAAGTTTCAATGGTTGGAGGCTTGTGAGAGGAGCTTCCAAGAGTTGAAGACTTGACTCACCTCAGCACCTGTGTTAACCCTACTCGAGGGTACAATGGGTTTGTGGTATATTGTGATGCTTCGGGGATCGGCCTTTGTTGTGTATTGATGCAGCATGGCAAGGTTATATCATATGCTTCCAGGCAGCTGAAAGTCCATGAAAGGAATTACCCGACTCATGATCTCGAATTGGTGGTAGTATTTTCCTTGAAGATTTGGAGACACTAATTATACGGGGTCCATGTAGGTGTGTTTACAGACCATAAGAGCCTACAATATGTGTTTACCTAGTAGAATCTAAAGCTACGCCAAAGGAGGTGGTTGGAGTTACTCAAGAATTATGATATGAGTGTCCTTTACCATTTGGGAAAGACTAATGTGGTGGCAGATGCTCTTAGCAGGCTTTCTATGGAGAGTGTGTCCCATGTAGATGAGGAGAGGAAGGAACTGGTGAAGTATGTGCATCGGCTTGCATGGTCTTTTTCCTTCTTCTTGTTGCTGGATATCTCGTTCGTACACATCTTCTCTTTGTTTACCGAGCCTCTAGTGAGTTACAGACAGAGCTTGAAAAGGTCAAATCTTTGATGATTTGGTTGATTCGACAAATGGTTACTGATGTAAAAGCTTGACAAGACGAGGACCCTATTTTGGTAAAGTTAAAAGGAAGCTGTTCAGAATCAAAAGGTAGAGGTCTTCAAGAAAGGGGGAGATGATGTGCTTCACTACTAGGATCAATTGTGTGTAACAGATGTTGATGATTTGAGAAATTAGATGTTGCATGAGGCTCATGGTTCTAGGTACTCCATACATCCAGGTACCACCAAGATGTACCGTGACCTATGGAAAGTCTATTGGTGGAATGGCATGAAGAAGGATATAGTAGAGTTTGTGGCTTAGTGCCCGAATTGTCAGCAAGTAAATGTTGAGCACTAGAGACCAGGAGGCGTACTTCAAGACATCAGTATTCCTACTTGGAAGTGGGAGGAGATCAATATGGACTTCATCATGAGGTTGCCTCGCACTTGTCGACAATATGACTCCATTTGGGTGGTTGTGGACAGGTTGACCAAAGCATCTCATTTCCTATCGGTCAAAACTACCGATTCAGCGGAGGATTATGCTAAATTATACTTTCGGGAGCTAGTTCAGTTGCATGGAGTGCCCTTGTCCATCATATCAGATAGAGGTACTCAGTTTACCTCCCAGTTTTGGAGATCGTTTCAAAAGGGACTTGGTACTCAGGTCAATCTCAACATAGCATTTCACCCGCAAATAGATGGTCAGGTGGAGTGGACTACTTAGACTCTCTAGGATATGTTGAGAGCATGTGTGATTGACTTCAAGGGTTAGTTGGGATGACCATGGTCATTTTCCTCTTATTAAGTTTGCATATAACAACAACTACCATTCCAGCATTCAGTTGGCTCCGTTTGAAGCTCTCTATGAGCAGAGATGTAGATCGCCTATTGGTTGGTTTGAAGTCGGTGAAGCTATGATGATAGGACCAGATTCAGTTCATGAGGCAATGGATAAAGTTCAGCTTATAAGGGGAAAGTTGAAAACAGCTTAGAGTCGTCAAAAGTCCTATGTGGATGTGAGGAGGAGGGAGCTCGACTTTGAAGTTGACGATTGGGTGTTGTTGAAGGTATCTCCCATGAAGGGAGTGATGAGGTTCGAAAAGAAAGGAAACCTTAGTCCCCGTTATGTTGGCCCATATCAGATTATGAAACGGGTTGGCAAGGTGGCATATGAGTTGGAGTTGCCCTTAGAATTATCTTCAGTTCATCCAGTTTTCCATGTATCGCTCTTAAAGAAGTGTTTGGGTGATCCATCTCTAATTGTTCCGGTGGACAATGTCGGTGTGAAAGACAACCTTAGATATGCAGAGGTTCCAGTGGAGATACTGGATCGTCAGGTTTGTAAGCTAAGGAACAAAGAAGTAGCTTCAGTCAAGGTTTTGTGGAGGAATCAACATATTGAGGGAGGGGAATCTGAAGCCGACATGATGGCTAAATATCCGCATTTATTCCCTTCTAGCTAAGTTTCAGCTTGAGGTATCAGTTTTCTCTTTAGTACTCTATCCAGTTTCATGTTCAGCTCCTGTATCTTAGATTCTTTCATGTAAATGGATGTATGTATGATTCATGAATTCAGTTCAGTCATGTAGTTCAGTTCAGAGACAGTCATTCCTTCATTTTTCAACTTATATGATCAGTATTCGAGTATGATGATTCTATTTCTTTGCTTTTTTGTATGATTTTTATCATTCGAGGATAAATGTTCCCAAAGAGGAGATATTGTTATATCCCGGAAGCCCTAAGATCTAACCCAGGAGTTGAAATGAAGAAGACATGAATTTTTGCACCAGGTCATAGGATGAGTTGTCCAGTGACCCATCAGGAACCCCATGACTTGTTAAGTGACTCGTGGGGAGAGGATGGGACTTAGTTGAAAATTTCAAATTTGGGGTGACCACGGGTGTGACCATGAGTCTTGGTCAACCCCACGACCCATTAGGTGACCCGTGGTCAAGAGTGGTTTGGAGATAGAAGAATTGTGCAGTTTCAATGACGGGTGGGTGACCACGAGTCGTGGTGTCCCTCATGGTGACCATCAGAGGAAATTTGGTAGTGTTGTGCACGACTGGTGGCCACGAGTCGTGGCCATAGACAATGACTCGTCTAGTCCCTCAAGACTTGCAGTTTGTTTTTCCTTGTGAGTTTATTAAGGGCTTTTCTGTAATTCCGATGTTCCTAAGGCCTAAACTACGTTGTTTTAAGGTCAAAATGGAGTGTTTTAAGAAGGGTTAAGTCATTCTAAGCCCATCCTAATTCATGCATGCAAGTTTAGAGGTTTTGAGAGGTAATCAAGTCTAGTTCTTCAAAGTTTTTCCTCAATTCTTCCTTGGGCAATCAAAGAAGTTGTGAAATCAGATCCTCTCAGGTATGTAAAGGTTATGAATGGGTGCAATAGTCCACACCCATGCCAAATTCCATCTCAATTCATGGAAATTCTAATTTGTTGAATCTATGGGGTTTTTACCCAATGTGTGAATTCTCTACATATCAATCACGGGTACGATCCAAGCATGTTTTTAGTGTGTTTTATGACCTATGGGCAGATTTTGTGTCTATTTTATATATAAGTTTATAGATTTGATTTTAAATCCAATTATGCCCAATTATGAATGTTTATGAAAAGTCAAGCTATGATTTCATTAAGATCTTGATCTTAACTAGCCCAATTATGATTTATGTTTTATGATTCGATTTCTTTCAAGTACTTATCATGGATTTATAAAATGTTAAGGTTATACATGTTTACAAGAATGCATGGATTTCATGATAGATGGATTTATGACTCTTTGCCAATTCATGGGCCCTTGTTCATGGCTAATCATGTATTTTAAATGGGGATCAATGATTTTATTATTTAATTGTCCATAAACTTCATGAATGATTTTACAGTTACTATACGAGCCCTAATGTACATGCTTTTGGGAGCAGTATCTAGCACCGAGTTGCCCGGCGTTAAAAGGACTATGCCGGTGTCTCAGAACAACGTTCCACTGTAGGTTTATATATATCCAAATGTTAATGGATCCCCTTTCGTGATATCACATACTGCACGTCCCTTGCCTGGCAAGCCTGGGACGCTTCTTCCCACTTGAGTGAGATAGTTAGGACTTCATGTAAGGCTCTAACATGATGGTGTCGGTTATGACGAGTCCTCGCATTGTTCCTTATGATTTATGCATGGTTATGTTTATGCACCTTGGCTCAAGTCACGTTTAATAAAGTTTCTTATTATGAGTATGATTATTTTTGATTTATGAATGTTTTGAAAACCTTAAGCCTTATATTTATATTATGACATTTACATTATGAGTATGTTGTCCTACTCTTATGAACCCTTATCTATTTTTACTGTCCGTTTTTACTTACTTTGCATACTTAGTATATTTCATGTAGCAATCGCATACTCTATGTTGTATTGTTTCATGATACATGCTTTGATATTCAGACTCAGCCTCGTTGCTAGCCAGCCTTCCAGAGTAGCAAATCCAGTCTCAGTTGGTGAGTCCTCATCTCCCGAGGACCATTCCTTATTAATTATCTTTACATTTTCAGTTTCAGGCTTAGAAGTTAGTTGGGGTCTTTTCTCATCAACTCATCAGAAATAGAGGCTTTTTCAGACATGGATTGTATTCAGCTTCAGATTCGTGTTGTATGTTCTGATGTTATGCTATGTTCAGACTTCCGCTATATTTATTGTGTTGATCTTCCATTTTTATTGATTGATTTAGATGTTATGTTCATGTCATGGGTCGATTGGAGTCTCTCAGGGTTCCTTGTCCCGTGTTTCGAACCGGGCCCATGTTTGGGTCGTGACAGCATTACAATTGTAAGACTTTTAAAACATGAAATTTTAACTGGAAACATTATAAAACATGCCCATAAATATGAATTCAACTTTAGAAACATGAATATAATTTACCCATGATTGATACTTAGAGAATTCACAAGTTGGGTTAAAACCTCATGGATCATCAAATAGGAATTTCCATGAATTTGAGAATTAATTGGGCATGAGATTGGATGGATACACCCATTCATAACCCTACATACCTGAGTACTTCTGATATCACAACCCTCTTGAATGCCCAAAGGAAATTGAAGGAGAATTGATGAATTTCTAGGCTTGATCACCCTTAGGAACTTCTAGGCTTGCATGCATGGAGAGGGATAGGTTTAGAATGAACTAAATCCTTTTAAAACACGCTTATCTGAGCTTGAAATGACGTAGTTTAGGTCTTAGGATCATAGGAATTACAGAAAAGCCCTTAATAAATTTGGGTCTGATCTTAGGGCTTTTGGGTATTACACCTAGCTTCTTCAATAATACGGGCATTTCTCTGCTCTTGATTATCCATTCTTCGTAGTGTTAAAGACTTCGAGATCCAAAGAAATCAGGGGGTTTTCACTTCGACGAGTACTTGGCATTCACCAAGAGACAACCTGTGGATATCCAAAAATAAAAAAGAGAAAATGTAATTCAGCAAATGACAATCAAAAGTTAAATACAAGAAATTAATCTAATTTTAGCCGTATTCCTAGGCAACGACACCACTTTTTGATAACGCTCAAATTCACAGTTCCTAGCAAAGTATGAAGCAGACGTTGTCAATAAAAAACCCAACAAAGAGGTTGGGGCTAAACCCATAGGGAATAAGGTAAAATATAGACTAATGTTGGTACTTAAACTTGTTGGTAAGTTATTTTTCAAATTGAGGGGGTTCAAAGAAAAACAATATTAAAACAAGATTGTAATCGTGATTGTTATCAAGATTTGCAAATAACTAGGGTAAGTGTTCCCCATGAATTCATCATAACTACTTTGGGTATACACACGTGATCAATTTCAATGCTTACTTGTAGAACTAATAACTAGGGTTCATACAAATGACTGGTTCGTCCCAATTGGATGACTATACTCAATCACCGGGTCAGGTCTCATGAGCGATTTCTTTCTCACTGTTATCAATTTTTCCCAAATTTAACTTTCCTGCGACCATAGCTCAAGTTAATACAATGATCATAAAGACCAAGGCTTTGTTGTAATTTTCTATTCCTAATCTCCACTTCTCTAGGTTAAAGCAAGTAAAGAATTCAGGCAAGTCCTAATGTTGTACACCGTTAAGAAACATTTAAAGATTGAGAGAATACAATACAACCTTTTAGCATTGGTTTTGAATCACTTTTGTGTAACTCTATTTCGTTAATCCAGTTTCCACAACCCTAGTTGTGGAGGTTTTAGCCTCTCATGATTGTAAGATTATATTTAGCATTCATAGACAAACACATAATTAAATACTTACAATAATAATTGGAAGWAAACYTGCCTTGAATATCAATGAACAATYAAGAACAATTGATGAAGTCAAGTGTTGATCCTAAGAATTGCTCTACAAAACTTGATAAAAATTCACAATTAATACTTTTCACAYGTCTCTACTACCTTTTCTCTCACTGTTCCACTAAAATAAAACATAAAAGGTATTTATACAAACATCAGAAACCTTTTCCTAAGCTAACAAGGAATTTTCCATATCTGGCACCATCTTGACTCACGATTGATAACGATCCGTAATAGGATTGTACGGGTCGTACCTGCCTCTCGTACATCCCTTGGCTGTTGCAATTTTGTCTAAGTGTTGGCAACTGGTACAACTTGTACCATGGTCCTACGAGTCGTACAATCCATCTGTGGCTTGACCCTGAGAACTTTGACATCTTCTAAAGTTTTCCACAAGTGTTGTGATATGCCTCGTACCTTTCTCCTACGACTCGTACTTGCTTGTTGCATTTGGAGTTCTGCCAAGTCCTTAAGAATCACTGAAGCTAAAGCTGTCATGACCCAAACATAGGCTCGGATCGAGACACGGGACAAGGAACCTCGAGGGACTCCAAGTCGACCCATGGCATGAACATAACATCTAATTCAATTATAAAAGTGGAAGATCAACATGATAAACTTAATGGAAGTCTGAAATAAGCATAACATCAGAAATACACATGAATCCGAAGTTGATTACATTCTATGTCTGAAAAGCCTCTAATATTGATGAGTTTATAGGACAAGACCCCAAGTAACTCTCTGAGTCTGAAACTGAATACATAAAAATAACCGATAGAGAATGGTCCTCGAGAGATGAGGACTCACCAACAGAGACTAGAAGCTAGCTTCGGAACTGGCTAAAGATGGGGCTTGAGTCTGAAGAACGGAGCCTGTAAACATGGAATATGCGGCCAGTACGTGGAATGTACCGAGTATGCAAGGTAAGTAAAACCACTTAAATTAAATAAAATCATTTAAAACATGCATAATATGAAATATAATCAAATCAAGAATCTGAGAGTAGGGCTTGCATGCTATTTCTGAAATCATGATCTGAACATAACTAAACATCATAACTGAATCAAATGACCCAAAGCTAAAATCTGACAATCATAAGTAAAACTGAACATTGGGTCAAACTTTCTTTAGAACACACACACACACACATATATCATGAATGATAAACATGCATAACTTAAATCATGAGGCACAATGGGAGACTCATCTTATAACTGACATTACTATGATAGAGCTTACGGGTCTCGACTATCACACTTAAATGGACAGAGCCGTCCAAAAACTTGCTAGGGCTAAGGACGCTACAATGATATCGATATCAAGCTGAAGGCCCCTTGGGCAGGGGAAAACTCACATAGGAGGTCCCAAATAATCTGATCATACCTATGTTGGCGCATAGTTTTGAGGCCTAGGGTTGACTGACCCTTAGCCTACTCGGTGCTGGACACTACTCCCAAAAATATGCATATGCTCTCCATCATTTTTCAACGAAGTTGACCATCATCTATTGACGAACCTGAATAGTCATATACATAATAAATCTGAAATCATACATGAGGAGCCTTGGCTCAAACTACACCGCAAGCTGAGTAAAATTGGGAGTCATGACTCCAAAACCATGTGGTAAGCTAATTAACTTGAAATCAAACATCATACTTGAACATATGGGGTTGCCCAATACTTAAACATGCTTGAAAATAACTTGGTTTACTTGAAAACATAATCATAAACATGGGTAGCTTGAAAACATGCTTTTCTTATCAACAATTTATCATACATGAACATACTTCGTAAATCTCATCTTCTCATAAGCTTTCATGAATGGGCATCATAATTTGTAAAACTAGTAAACATGATTAGTAATTGAAAACATGATAAAGCTTTCCCATGAATCGTAATTCACCAATTAAAACATACTTAGATCATACCCATGAAATTGACTTAGAGAATTCATGCATTGGGTTAAAACCCCATAGAATCAACTCATAGATTTTCATGAATTAGAGAGCGACTGGGCATGGGTATGAACAAATTCACCCATTCTTAACCCTACATACTTGATAGGATCTGATTCTATAACTTCTCTGATTGCCTAAGGAAGAATTGGATGGAAAACCTTGAAGAATTAGCCTTGATCACCTCTCTAGACTTCTACTATTGCATGCATGAGTAAGAATGGCCTAAAATGAACTTA
>JACEIK010000061.1:0-29946 GCA_018107945.1 Datura stramonium
CAAGGGTACTCAGACTTCCCCTCCATCTGTGCTTAATTCTCCACCAAAAACAACAACAAGATGAAAATAAACAAAATCAACACAAATGAAAGAAATTAAAGTTGTACATGTGGTACCCTTGGGTTGCCTCCCAAGCAGCATCTAATTTTACATCACGGAACAACATGGACTATCCTTTTCAGTACATCCGCATACCCGTATTCCCTTTTGAGAACCATCTTTTTCTCTTTTTGTTTGTCGAGGGAATAGCCGCCACTATGTCCTTCTCTTCCTCCAACTCCTTCTCTAACGGAAGCTCTCCATCAGATTCAAGCTGAAAAGTAATCATCTCCTGTGGCCGTTGACCTATGGAATCTGCCACCCCACCCTTAGCCTCTGATAACACACTGACCTTACAAAGGTCTCTATAATGTGTGGGTGTGTTAATCTCTTGGTAGACTCGGAAGAGTTCTTCTTTATCATCGACCCTCATTTTCAGGGTCCCTACTCTTACATTAATAATCGCTCCTCCAGCGGCCAAGAATGGTCGTCCCAAGATCAGGGGTACCTTGTCATCAACTTTAAAATCCAGTATAATGAAATCAGGGGGTATAATGAACTTACCCACTTTGATGAGAAGGTCCTCGATTATTCCATCTGGTGCCACTCGCGACTTGTCTGCTAGCTGCAGCGTCAATCGTGTTGGTCTCGGTTGACCCAACCCCAAGGTGTTAAGCAAAGATAGGGGCATTAAATTAACTGCTGCCCCTAAATCACACAGAGCTCTTATCACCTCAGATTTACCAATTTGTTTGGGGAGAGTAAAAATCCCTGGGTCTTTGAGCTTTTTAGGTATCTTGCTCATTACCCTGTGGCTGCACTCCTCAGTCAGTGCTACTGTCTGAACATCCACCAATATGACTTTGTTGGCCACCACATCTTTCAAGTACTTAGCATACTTAGGCATTCCCCACAAAACATCAAGCAAAGGAAAATTTATGTGAAGTTCTTTGAAAATATCAAAGAACTTTCTAAAACATTCCTCCTCCTTGCTCTTTTTGAGTCTGTGCGGAAATGGTGGTGGTGGTCTCTGTGCTGGCTGCAATGATGATTGTGCATTTTGTTGCATAACACTCTGATTCTCTCCCTTGTCAGTGGATGGTCCCTTTCTAACCAACTTCAGCTGCACCTCATTTCTCCTCTATTTCGGTGGTGCATCAGCCAATTGTCTGCCACTCCTTAGACTGATGGCGTTGACCTTACGGGGGTTTTGTCTGTGTCACTGGGTAATCCTCCCTACGGTATAGTGTGGTGAGCAGCTGCTATTTGACCCATCTGCTTCTCTAGATTTCGGGTGACCAACTGCTGATTTTTCAAATCTGATGTCATCCTCGCCTGATTTTCTACTAATTGGATTTATGTCTCCATAATCTTCTGCAATGTCTCCTCATTGTTGCTGCTCTACTGGCCACCATTCTGCCTATTCTGCTGCTGATACTGCTTCTATTGAGGTTGCTGATAGCTTTGACTTTGATTTCCACCCCAAGAAAAATTCGGGTGGCTCTGCCAATTCTTATTGTAATTGTTCCCAAAATTCTGATTGTTTCTCTGAACATTCCCAACAAAATTGACCGATTCAAGATTGGCCCCGCAGGATTATGCATTGTTCCCATTATTGCCGCAGATTTCACACCAACTAGGAGTTTGTTGAACTGCATTTACCTATCCCTGTTGTTGGTTCATACTCAGTTTATTGAATTGAGTCATCATCTGATGTTGAAATGATGCTAGCTGTGTAGCCAAAGCATTTACACCATCCACCTCTATCAGCCCTGTTGTTCTCTGTCCTGCCCTCTTGATGACTCGTTGTGCCACTCGGATTTCCCTGAGCAATCCTGTTCAACAAAGTGTACAGCTCATCATAAGTCTTCTCTAATGCTTGCCCACCCAATGCAGAGTCTAATAAAATTTTTGTGTGTGGGTCTAGACTTTACACAAAGGTATGGCCTAGCACTTCATTGGATTNGGTATGGCCTAGCACTTCATTGGATTGCTGATGATGGGGGCAGTCTCTCAATAATGACTTGAATCTTTCCCAAGTCAAATACAACTTCTCCTCCGGCCTCTGCTTGAAGCTTAATATTTCACTCCTGAGTTTGGCAGTCTTGCCTGAAGGGAAGAATCTGATGAGGAACTTCTTTTCCAAATATTCCCAAGAAGTTATGGAATTCGGCGGATCAGATTTCAACAACCTCTTTGCCTCTCCAAACAATGAGAATGGGAAGAGGGTAAGTCGAACATAATCTGTGGACACTCTGGTGGGGATGAACGTGTCACTAATCTCAAGGAAGTTCTGTAAGTGCTATTGTGGATCCTCATGAGTCATCCCAGTGAACTGGCCACTAGAATATAACAGCTGCACCATATTCTGTTTCAATTCAAATTTCCCTTCAGGTTTCGGTTTGCGGATACTAGAGGTCACATTTGTCGCTAGTGGGATCGCCACTTCCCGAACTGGTTAGGCTGCCATGGTTTCAGATAACAACTTCGCTTTCCCTACTGGTTGGTGTTTGTTGTAACCTCTCCTGAAGTCTCTTTAGCTTTCGCTCTAGAGCTTCCCTCCTGCGTAAATGAAGTTGACATTCAGGTTCAAGCAACGGTTCCACTAGCTCTGTATTCCTTGCCAGCTCTGCAAGGACAACCTGTCACCTACAATATGTCAGACTAAGACCAAGTTTCTCAACACTTAAGGAAATTAAAAATCACACAAAAACNCTAGGGCCATAACCATCATCTTGCAGGTATGCCCTATCGTCATTAGCACACTGCACCAGAACTGGCCTATTTTTTACCTGACTTTTACTATTATCGAGGGTTTATCGCTTATGGACTCTATCACACGCACCTAATTGCTACTGGCAACCTTATTCGCCTTCTTGATTCACTTCCGAGAGGGTCTAGGTAACTTTATAAACTCTAAGGATCTTAACCATTCCCTAACCCTTCTCGAAGTCAATAATTCTAACCCTCCTTTACTCTTTATTTTGGGCAACATGACATTGCTACCTACACTTTCTGTTGTACTGAAAGAATAGACTGGGAGGTGGGAAATAACCCTATCATTCTATACCAGGGCTAGGGCGCGAATTTCAACAACTCTAAAGGCTGGGGGTACAAGCCCTACACGATCCTTTGTATATTTTAGGTGGTCCAACCTTTGTTGTTGCCCCTGTCTACTTCTACCTATCTAGTAGATAAGCCAACTCGTATGTATACTATTCTGAGGTACTATTTTGAAACTAAAGAAAGACTCAGGGATGACACTGACATATCTATTTCCTTAGAAAGTTCCCGGCGCCTCAAGAGGGTGATGGGGAAATGTAAAATACGTCTACTTCCATCGTTAGGCTAACCGTCCCCCAACTGGCGCCTCAGTGGTATCTCCTCCTGCTGTTGTAGTTATCTTGCGGCTGGCTGGAGTCTGTCTTATATAGAACATTATTCTAGAAAGACATAACAATGAAAGCTTAGGGACTCAACCCTATACAACTCCGCTCTATAGCACGATCTGAGAAGAAGGAGGGGTAACCATACTATCATGCCTCGTAGTCTCCTGCTTATAGAATGTGGTGCACAACACATTTATAACCAAGACTCTACTATACACAGTTTGCAGACTCCCTAGGAGACGAACTGCTCTAATACCAAGTTTGTCACGCCCCACCTTAGAAGGCATGACTGACACCTAGTGCCACACTAAGATCTGACTGACTTGGCTGGGCTTGTGAACGTCTAGTGCATTCCTGCAACTCAATTCAAGAAAACAACGAGCTATATCTCGGCTGTAAACACAGCCTCCGATCGATAAGGCCATATAGCCACCTGTAAATAAAAACAACTAACCACCAACAGGCAACAAAAGGGATCCTATGCGGGCCAACAAGACCACCCTGCTGTTTAGTTATAATAAAAATGAGAATAAGCCACTATACTAGGCCCCACACGGCCAACATACGAAACATAACCAATTTAGGCTTCACACGGCCAACAACAACTAACTAACTGAAGACTGTAGTTTGCAAGCCTTTAAGAATACGAATAGTGTTCGGGATAGGGCCCCAGCCTACGCAATGCTATACAAATAAAAGATGGTAATCTTCTACAACCTAAAAACCCCGAATAAAAGGAGCTGGCCAATGTACTAACTCTGAGTAACTGCTACTGAAGATCATGAACTCTGTTTGTCTAAACCTGCAGGAAAGTAATGCAGCGCCCTATGGTTGGACATCAGTACAATAGGTACGGAATATGTAAGGCAGTAAATAAGCTGATTGAAAGCTACTAAAGACTGAAGGTAAGTAGAAGGAAGGGGAAGAAAGATTAACCTGTAAGCTGGCTTATTCGTAATCTACATCTAGAAAAACACTACATGTATATGAGGTATGACTATACAATCACATATTCATAAGCTATAGCTAGAAAACAAGAATATAAATAAGAACCTACCCTGGCCCCCATAAGGCTGAAAGGTAAAAGCAATACAGAAATAACCTACCGGGATCCTCATAAGTCCTGGCAAGTACACTTCAATCTATATACCCCTATCCAGGTTGCTATGACTCTACTAGTACTATAGCCAACCTACCTGTCCCCCTGGGTTTATAACTGAGCCTACTCGGCCCCTGAACTGTGGTTGTGTCTGAGTCTAGTGGACTCTTGATAACTGAACCCCGGGCATTAAGCTCGACGGGGGTATGATGCCGATACGACATAAAACTGGTAGTCTAGCCATGGAATGAAATGTATAAGTCCCTTGGGCCTCATCATCGTCCCTTGGGACAACATATCACTCCTTAGAGCAACGTCATCTAGCCTCTGGCGGGCGACGACACAACTGGTAACCCCGGGGTGGTCATGAAAGGCTCCTAAATGAGGACAACCCCACCCGAGGTGTTATACTAAGGTCTTAATCTAGCCACTCACAAATCGTATCTGGCCTTCGGGGCCTAACGCAACCCCTACTCGCCCCTAGAATATTCTGTATGGCTGCTAGTAGACACACCCTGTGCACCTGTATCTGATCAAAAGATCCTGGTATTGATCATAATCTCTAATGGTCTAGACCAGATAGGGCGAGGTCTGGAGTGGCCTAACAATACTCTAAATGTCCTGCCCGGACAACTATAACTCATACACAATTATAGGGTCGCATACGATCAGTTACTTAGTTCCTTTGCTTAGAATGGCTGTAGGACTGCTATTGACCGGACATGCCTTTGAGCAGTCGGTCTCTAGTCTTCTACAGACAATTTACTGACATTCTTAGCATGTGGGTTATATTGTTCTAACATGGTTCTAGTCCTTTAGATCTTAACTTGTCCGTTCAGATCTTATATGACTCTTCTGGAACCTTATAGATAAGTTTATTTAGACTTAGCCACTCACGACAATCTGTACCTGAATATCTTATAGGGACAGGCTGGGGCGTTGGCCCTGCCTCTAATTGCTAATAAGGTCCCCTCTCTTAGGGTATCCACGGGTCTATTTGATTTGAACAACTGGGCTGGCTTCCTAGCGAACTGTATGACAAATACTAAGTCAACTGGAACTGACAATCCCTGGTAGTAGCTAACTAGATGGCAGGCTGTCACCCAGTTCACTGGACGACCCTAGTGCCACTGACTCTCAAGTATGACCCTCCTATCTAAATTTCTGGCCCTGGGGTGTGAGGGTACGCCAATGCCTCTGGGCGTGTTTTCTTGACAATATCGGCGCCAAACTGGTAATTATATCGCCTAGTTGTTCCTATGCTGTTCAACTTACTAGCTTAGGCACGATAACTATTCACGAGCTTCTAAGGTATGGGCGTAACAATAAAATATACAATTCTACTAATACAATGAATTGGAGAATAGAAGAGTTTCTATGATGCTTCTAGCACGTATCACACTTAACATGTTCTTTCCCGACAAGGGATACCGCGGTATAATCTATATATGTTTTCTAGCAGCTAAGCACAACATATATATTTATAGTCTACAGACAAAAGCTGGCCACAACATATCTAACCACAATCTATTGATAACAATTACTTGCAACATATGGGACCGTTGTTTCCATTCAAGAACATAAGTCGTATCACTATACGATGAGAATAACTTGCCAAGGGATAATCCTTACATACCTCGATTGCCAATTCCTGTTTAACCAGTGAGTTTCAACTTACAACCGGTGATTCCCTCCAACTGAAACCTTTATGCTAAGAGAAATAGACTAATTTCAATACTAAATTCGGCAATTTACGATAACTTTCGATAATAATATCAACTATAACTCAAATTTGAATAACTCAGCCAAAAACCCATAATTTTCCAATAGTTCAGAAGGGAGAAGTGCTTACCTAATGCTTGTGACCGTTTAGGAATCAATTTGGAGTAAATTTGATGACTTTTACTCAGCGAAGTTTCGATTTGTTGGGAAAAATTTCGAGAAATAACTCCGTAGTAATGCTTTTTGTAGGCCTAGAACTCGTTACCCAAAGTTAATTTAAGTTTGGACGGCATTTGGTAGCATAATTGGATGAAATTATGTAAAAGGTTGCGTGCCCTCCCTTCTTTAGCCGTGAAAATCACTTTGTGAATAAAGTGAAATGAAACAAGAGTTATATATATACACATGGGCGGTGGCAGGGGTGGCGCCCCGTGCTGCCCATTGCGCCAAACTACCCCCGCGTTGCGCCCCTCAATGCACCAACAGGGTTGGCGCACCGTGTTGCCCAGGGCGCCAAGGTGTTGGCGCGTCGCGCTGGCCCTTGCGGCCTGGCCTCACTTGACCTGACTTCTGAGGTTTTTCTCACACGCATCAAACTCTCTTTACTCATCACAAATTCACGTGTACGCTTACTAACCATTAACATTTTACGGGTTGTAACACCATGCCTCTCCATCACTTGGATGAATCATTACCCCGAAGTTCTCGATGATATTTCCAATACCACATCATATGTTCAGTAGTCTTTGTTAACATATATAACCTTTGTAATCTTGGAGTTATTGGAAAATATCACAATACTTTATATAGAACATCTTTTTGCCTACTATTACCTAGCGTGGTTGACCGCACATTGGACAATCTCTTTTATCTTTGTTATCCTTTTAATATAGGATACAACCAGTTGGACAAACATGTATCTTTTCATATCCTAGCCCAAGTTTTGCAATCATTTGTTTAGTCCTATAGTAATCGTTGGGCAACTTAGCATCTTCAGGTAAGAGCTCTTTCAGAAATAGAAAAGTTTGATTGTAGCAATTATCACTCACATTAAACTCAGACCTAATATTTAGCAACTTGCACACCGTTGATAGCAGAGAATGAGTCACGCATCCATCAAACAATGGATCTTCTGCAGCTTTCAACATATCAAAAAATTCTTGAGCATTTGGATTAAGAGGTTATTCTTCTTCACCATCCAAATCAAATCCATCACTGTCAAAATTGAAACTAGGACCAATTGCATTTACGACCATAGTGAGGTATTGATTTGTTAGTGTTCTGTCAGCACCTATTTGTTCGCCTGTATTGGTACTAGGTTGAGGCCTAGAATTGGTACAAAAGGCTCACCATATGATTTTCATTGGTGATAGTTAGGCATGAAACCATGTATGTATAAATGTGCTCTAATATCATGAGGTTCAAGAAATCCACTAGTATTTCTACATCTTGAATAGGGGCACCTTATACTTCCATTAGAAACAAAGTCAGGTTGCATTAATGCAAACTCTAAAAATTCACGCAAGCCTTCTATAAAATCAGTAGTGACTCCTTTTCAACTTAGCACTAGTCTATTATACATCCACATATGATCAGCTCTAAAGGAGCTCATTCTTCCTATTTAACAAACAATGACAAAACAATATTGTTAGTACTTAATAATATATTAATTATTAATACACAAGAGAAAAAAAATTATCCATCCCTTGGAGCTCACCCTTTTTGCTTACTTGGTGACTCAACTCCATAACCTAGGGTTAGAGATAAAGGGTGCTTACTACTTGAGCAACCTCCTCTTATCCAAGTAAATGAAATTTAGACCTTCTTATATTTTTACTTCACCAATTTAAATAGATTTGATCAATTTATAGAATAATTTAGTATAAAAATAAATTACATTTTTTAGGAAATGTAAAATACAATCAAAAGCTCCTATTGAACAACATAAACTCTAAATTGAATAACACAAACAGAGGCATACACTTTGATTACTACATCGAATGTGATAGAAAAATAGATTCAATAAGGAAAAATAGAATAGAGAAAGAGAGACATTAAACGTGAAAAGAAATTTCCTTGAATGATTCCTTACAAAGTTGCGACTGCAATATTTTGATAAGGGAAAAACACAGCAAACTTAAGCTAAAATTTAGGAACTGCCCCACAATATTTTCTCCTAAATACTAGTTAATAAACCATGTTTAACTAATATTCCTAAAGATTAGGACAAACCTAAAAGAAAGAAATTTTATTTACTAACATAATAAACCACGTTAAACTAATATTCCTAAAGACTAGGACAAACCTAAAAGATAGGAATTTTATTTACTAACACCCTCCCTTAAACTAAAAGCTTTCAAGCTTCAGTTTATCTTGATATTCTTGAGTACTTTCATGGTGCAAAGTCCCAACAATCTTCTCAGATTTTGAAAAGAAAGTGACTTGAGAGGTTTAGTAAAAATATCCGCTAGCTGGTCTTCGCTTCGACAATACTTTAGCTCTATTGTTCCTTCATTGTTGAGATCTCGCAAGAAATAGTACTTCACGTCAATGTGCTTGCTTCTTTCATGTAGCACCGGATTCTTTGACAACTTAATGGCAGAGTTGTTGTCACAAAAAATTGTAGTTTCCATTACTTGTTTGAATTTCAGTTCTTTAAGCATTCTCCTTACCCAAACAGCTTGACAAGAACAAGTTGTTGCAACAACAAATTTAGCTTCCATACTTGACAAAGTCACTATTGATTGCTTCTTAGAAGACCACGAAATAGTCCCCGTGCCTAGCATGAAGACATAACCATAACTGCTTCTTCTATCATCTTGATTTCCTACATAATCATTGTCAGTAAAACCAATTAAATCAGATTTTTCTCCATTTTTGTAGAACAAAACAAAATTTTTTAGTTCCTTGTAAGTAGCGAAGGATTCTCTTATCAACTAGCAGGTGAATTTCAGTTGGGCTCTCCATATATCTGCTCATGAGACTTACAGAGTACATGATGTAGGGCCTTGTAGCTGTAAGATATATCAAGCTGCCTACAATTTACTTGTAGAGTGTGATGTCTACCATTTCTACTTTTCTAGCTTTGTTTAGTTTCAGGACAAATTCAAATGGAGTGTTGACGAGATTGCAATTCTGCATCTTGAACCTGTCCAAAATTCCCCGTACATACTTCTTTTGGGAAACAAATATGCTATCATCAGATTGCACTACTTCTAAACCAAGAAAATAATGCATCTTACCAAGATTGGTCATCTCGAACTCATCCATCATAGACTTCTTGAAATAAGAGAACATAGCAATATCATTCCTGGTAAATATAAGATCATCAACATATAAACACATAATGAGCATTTTACCAGATTCTCTACTTTTAACAAAAAAAGAGTGTTCATATGGACATTTCTGGAAACCAACTTTTAGAAAGAAAGCCTCAATGTGGCTATACTAAGCTTGCGAAGCTTGTTTTAGTCCGTGAAGAGATTTTTTCAACTTGTACACCTTATGCTTGTTGTTTTCCTGTATTCAAATATGCAAAGCAAAGAAAATGAATAATATATGAGTCCACAGAATTCACTGTGTGTCCTTAATAATCCCCTCACTGTACTCGAGGTTTTTGATTACTTCCTCCCCGGATAAAACGGATATACTTGTTAATAGTGTAGCAGTACTGTTACACCCCGTAAATTCTTGACATGTAGATGGCCTATTCGCATGTTGGTTAAGAGTTTTAGAATGCCATACATGCTAGAAAAAGGCTAGGAAAAGATCGAACAAGCGCCAGTCGGCGCGTCGCGAGGCAAAATGTGACTTATAAATCGCATTTTAGATTGCAGCTTATAAATCGCATTCCCTGAGATACGATTTATAGTGACAATTATATATATGCCCCTACTTCGATTTTAAGTTCATTATCCTTATAATTTCCGAGAGATATCGTGAGAGAACGAGGAGAGCGAAGAGGGTAAGTAAATTGGCATATCATCAGATTCTGTTGCCAAAGGTAGTCCAAATCCAAATTAACCTCAGGTACCGAGGTATTTAGCAGCAGGGAGCATTCTTACGTATTTTGTTTGCGAAAATACGGCGATGAATCGTCGAGCTACCGGACTAAGGTAAGTAGAATTGCTCCAAACTAGTGTCTATGTGCTCCTAGCTAGTAAAGTGAATACTTCTCCCTTCTGGACCTACGAAAAATAGCAAGTTTTTGACCGTCTTTCGATAAGCCTAAGTTTAGGCTATGAATTATATAAAAAGTGACGTCGTCCTTGAGAATAGTGTTGTATTTAGTACTAATTGATGTGTATATGAATGCGGTTAGGAGAAATAGGCTAGATGCTTGGTAGAACCTCGTCAGACAGTCGGATAACTCGAGGTTAAGGTAATGTAAACGGTTTCCTCGGCAAGTTAGAGGTTTTAGCCTTATAAATCATAGTAAACTCTGCAACAGAATTCCCGGAGTTGAATATTGCGTAATGTGCAAGTTTAGTAAATGCAGTTTGCGTTGCCATGCTCGTACTCGGTCAGAAAGTTAGTAAAGCATGCGCCAAGGGCGAGTTAGCATTCAGTTCGGTATAGTCTATTGTATGTTTAGCAAACATGTTTGTAGAATAAAAAGATACAGATTTTGAGAATAAAGTTAGTAAAGTAAATCAGTTAGACAGACGATGATGAAACTGCAGACTAGCCATCGAGATAGTTTCATGGCTACGAGACTAGCCATCAGGGCAAATGATATTTTGGCTACAGATTAGCCATTGAACGAGATAGTATCGGCTCTGGTGTAAGCAGTTAAATAAAGCTTACGAATCGGTATAATCGGTAAAAAATTCCGGGGTATAATACGAGAAAGAGATCGAATAAAGTCGGATTTCGGATAGTCTTTTCAATTAGACTCTTGCTGTTTATATGTGATATTTGTTGTTGAGACTTGATGTGGCGTGAGGCATCTTATTGGCGTCTCGCCGCCCCCAGGTTGGTAATCGTGTAGATCCCTTTGGCGGGTGGGTTTACGTCACTCCAAGGATTGGCATGCCGTCCCGGCTTGGATGAAGGTGGGATGAAGCTTTTCCCATGTCGGTCGATCGGCACTACGGTACGGTTAGCCACAGGTGAGCGGTGTCGAGTGCTTGTCAGTGCAGATATTCCTTTGTTGAGTTGTGTCCGAGAATAGATACGATCTACATTACGGAATAGCCCTATTGGCGTGTCCGGGGAACAGACCCTATGCATTACGGATACGGTACGAGTCCTTCGGACTCAGACAGGATTATTTATATCGGAGGCTAAGGCTGACCGGGAGACCCGAAGGCCGTAGAGGTGCTCCTAGTGAGCGGATGAGTGGAGCGACTTATTTTGGCTGGTTTTGACCCGGAGCAGGGGTCTGTAGATTGTTTGCTTGCTTGGCGCCATCAGGCTTATGGGGGTTCGTATTGGCTCTTGCTTGCTACTTGTATATCTATTTATATTGCTATACTAGTTAATGAACGGCGAGGCCGTCGCGTCTCTGGTGCGCTTCTGCCCTATTAGTACAAAAAGCTTGATTTAAGTTTATATCAGCTTCTTCAGATTCAATTATCCCTGCCATACAGAATTGTAGTTATGCTATCTATATTGATTGTGTTCGGTTGTATTATTTCGGTTACTTTGCATACTCGGTGCAGTGCGCGCCTAATGTTGCATTACTGCGGTACTCATGAAACGAGGAAGCGTCTCGTGATTCCAGCCAGCTATAGAGTCATCGGTCTCCTGTCATCCAGTGCACGATTTCCAGAGGTATAGCTCTTTTCCTTTGTTGTACGGTGTGGGTAGGTCGGGGCCATTTGTCCGTCCATTTCTATTACTACTCATAGGAAACGCTACTTGATTGTTCGATTTATCTCCCTGTGGTCGATTGAGCCGGTCGTGTGAGGCCGTGCAGTTTGTTATAGCTGTTTAGCATTTCTATTTATGTTGGCCGTGTGGGGCCATAGCCCAGCGTAGTGGTGACCTTCTTTGGTCACGTAGCCTTTCGATTTTCCTATGTTAAGTTTCGGATGACTAGGCTGACATGGTGGCCTTGTCGACCCGCATAGGTTCCTTGTTATGAGTATGTTCCTGGTTAGCTGTTATTACAGGCACGGTGGCTATAGGCTGATTGGCTAGGAAATTTGTGTTTCTGGCCGTTATATAACACTTTGTTTCCGAGAAGGCTTACGGGGAATAGAGCTGGCAGCACCGAATGTGCCTAGTCCCACCGATTATGAGTCGAGTCCTACTAGGGCACCAGGTGCTAGTCATACCCCCAGGGCGGGGGCGTGACAAACTTGAGCATCGGAGCGGAGTCGTGTCCCGGGGGTGGCAGCGTCTTAAGTAGAGTCTTGTCTATGGTGTGTTGTGCACCATACTATAGGTAGGAGGAACACGAGGCATGATAGGATAGTTCTCTTCTTTCTCGGTCCCGGAGTCGTGCTATAGAGCGGTGAGAATAGGGTTGAGTCCTAAAAAACTTACCATATTCTTTGGTTACATATAAAAATGGAATCGGCAATACCCTATCACGGGCGGAAGATCGAGATATAGCAACGAGAAGGGGGCACTGGCTGATTACAAGATAATTACGGCGCGGGGAGGAGAATGTTTAGAGACCTCCTAGCATGATGCCCTTTATCGGTACTATTTCCTAGTATACATTGATAACGTCGAGAATAGGAAGTGAAGTATAATGTATATACGAGGTATGACTTATTTATTAGATATATAAGATCGATTAAGATATCGAGACTATCGAATAAGTGTGAGAAAGAGGAAAATGCGGATTCCCTTATCCATCTCTTCGGATGTAATCTGATTTTATGTTTCCGTTTAGTTGCAAACAAAAGGAGGCTATTCCCACCTCTTGACTTGATTCTAGTCGGTGAAGGACATGAGAATTAAGGTGAGATTGCCCAAAACAAAGCGGTAAGTGGGGATAGATTGATTAGTTCCAAGTAAGTGTTAGGAAGCGTAAAGGCAGTAGGCTAACTGGCTTACTCGAGCGAGTGTAAAGACACATCGGTGATAAACGCCCGGTAATAGTTAAGTTAGAAGTCGGGGAAAAGGCCAAGTACGCCATATATGCTGGGCCAGCAGGTATACACCGCAAGATTATAGTTATGGTTTAGGTTGTGATACCGAAAGGTAGGGAGTCATGCGAATCAGATGGGCACATTGCAAGTCGAGAGGGAGAGGCTGAGACTTGACCCGGTAACCTTATTAACAATGAAAGGTCGGTACCTTGAACCCCCAATTTCGGCTTAAGCAAGATAAGAGGGGAAAGAAAGCGGGAATATTAGATTTTGTGGGGAAATTAGAGTCACCCCCCGGAATAATAGAATATCGTGTATGAAGGACTAAGCTTCGGACTAACGGTTAAGAGACGATGGTGCGATTGGGAATCTTGCGGTATGTCCGCCTACGGAGAAGTTAAGAAACTACCGACACGAGAGACTCTAATCTAGTGTGGCCTAGAGATAAGGCCCAGTGAGACGGTCGTGGGCTCTCGATATAATTCCAAGTAAGGCCCTGAGTTCGGATATTGACCCGTATTTGGCAAGAGTGACGAAATTTCAAACAATGAGACCATAACTAAAAAGTGTATATAACATTACTTCCAGGATGGGATGAAAGTCAATGAAATGATAAGAGAGGGCGGGAGATATTATCAGACGGGCGAGCGGTATGTGTCATGTGCCGATGAAGTGGCCAAAACATCGAAGTACGTATCACTCACGAGTCGGTATGTATTGTATGTAGTTATTGATATATATATAATACGGATAACAGTTATCTTTGTAAGTATTTACCAATAGGAGTTACAATCACACAGAGACTCGATTAATGCCGGGAAGTATATCTCACAGATCGTACGGCGGGACCCCTCGTCAAGAAGAGGGTATGTAAGTGTGATTCACGTATGAAGCCATAGAAACTTTCTTAGTTCTCGGTTTATTGAGTTAATGGACTTACATGTTTGTTGCGGATCTAGGCTTGAGCTTATAAGAGCTAGTAGCTTTGGTAGGTAGTTAGATGATAAGGGCGCGGTTGGACGGTCCTAGCGACCAGCGCTTTGTATTGGGGAAGCATCCCTAAAGATCGAGTAACATTATCGCATGTGCGAACGATTAGAGGCGGAATAGGCATACTTTAAGGTTAGCAATACCAAGGTATTTTTCCACTATGTTAAGTGGTCATACGTCGTTTTTCCAGCTTGTAGGTGAGAGTTGGCCTTGATCAACCTAGCGGTTACTATGTGGAACACCCTTAAAGTGCTTATTGATCATTCGAAAAAACCGGTACCCCAAGAAAAGGGTCCACATCGGTAGTCGGTGACAAACTAGTACTTGGTACAGTTTCTCGTAGATATTCAGATATGGAGCCCTATCGGAAGGCCGGTCTTTGCGGAATGGCTCATAAGACAGGAATTTCTCGAGAACAATAGTATAATCCCAGTGGATCCACGCTGGCGTAGAAATTGGTAGTACTCTGCTAGCCTGTTTGCGAGACCGAAAGATCGATGAGCTCCGTGAAGATCCAGAGATTGTTCGCCTGAGTAAGTCCGATTAAGCCCGGCTTTACGGTTGTTCAAGTAGAATAACAAGTAGTTGGAGTAAACACAACTCATGATTATGCATGAGCTACGAATGCCAGAAAAGAACATTTAGGGCATTGTTAGATACTTGCCAACATTCGGGTCATTCAACCCGGCTAATCGGTTATTCAAGGTTATGGAGCCATATTTTTAGGAATCATGATCATTATCGGGATCCTCCCGATCGAATAAAGGCACAAGGTGCGTAGACGGTCGTTGAGGTTATCCCGGCATTAAATAGCCTTGTACGCGGCCAAAAGGCCAAATAAGCTCTAGCTATCACGATTGGATTACACAGCCGGTTTCTCATTTATAATAAGCCGTCTGACCGTCAATTATATGC
The DNA here is from genome assembly GCA_018107945.1 of Datura stramonium. Classification (NCBI taxonomy): domain Eukaryota; kingdom Viridiplantae; phylum Streptophyta; class Magnoliopsida; order Solanales; family Solanaceae; genus Datura; species Datura stramonium. The sequence continues at coordinate 15,201 of JACEIK010000061.1, forward strand.
CAAAGTTCTCTAAATATGAAAATTTTGTATCAATTAAGAAGAGAGAGCGATGTAGTAATAAACGCCCTTAGTGATATATGGGAAGTTTGGCATACTTGCAACCAGCGGCTGGGAGTTAGTGAGGGAGATACACCAATTAGTCAATTAGCCGTTAAATTACTTAGCGAGAAATGAAGGACATGAGCGGTAATTAAGAAAACTGCCGTGTCGTCATTAGTTGTGGAAGGGCAAAAGAACGGCAATATGAAGATCGACTGAGTGCGACTTAAGAATTTGATGTCGCGAGGGAAGCGCCGGATTTCAGATAACGAAGATGGAGTGCTCGTTGTAAAGGCGATCTCTGTGTTTCAAATGTTTCAGGCCTCCGCCAGCAGATTATGAGCGAGTACATTGCTTAGCTATTCTCTCCACCAGGCGCGGCAATGTACCATGATATCAAAAGGAGCTCTTGGTGGCTGGTATGGAAGAAGGTACCAGGTATTGCTCGGTGTCCCTAGCGCCAACGGGTGAAACGGAACATCGAAGCCAGGCGGGTTAACTCGGGACATAAATTTGTGCCTCTACGGAAATGGGAAAGCGATGAACATGGATTTTGTAGCGAGTTACCCGTACCATACATAGGCACGGTCATTTAGGTGATAGTTGACAGGCTGACAAAAATCAGCTCATTTCACACTTAGTAAAAGCTACTTTCTCGGCCGAGAATTATACCAGTGTATATTAGAGAAATAGTTAGATTACAGAGTGCCGGTATCAATTATCTGACGGAAGGAGCACAATTTACAGCTAGATCTTGGCGGTCGTTTTAGAGAGTTAGGAACGCGAGATTAATTTGAAACTGTATTTCCACTCTCGGACGGATGGAGGAAGGCGAACGCACTATTCAGACGCTCGAGGACATGCTACGGGCGTGTGTGCTAGATTTTTGGAGAGGTAAATTGGGGCGAGCATTTGCCGTTAATTGCGTTTGCTTATAATAATATCTATTACTCAGCTATCGAGATGTCGCCCTTTGAAGCATTGTATGGGCGGAAAGTGTAGATCGTCGGTTGGCTGGTTTGAAGTGGGAGAGTCGGCGTTGATTAGGCGAGACGGTATTCAACGGTCGGAGGAGAAGGTAAAGCTTATGCGAGAACCCTGCGTTGCCTGAGCCGCCCCGAAATCATATGCGATGTGCGGCGCGAGAGACACGGAATTTGATGTGAATGGCTAGGTATTTACGAAAGTATCTCCGATGAAAGGGGTGATGAGATCTTGAAGGATTAAGTAGAGTGGCTATGAGTTGAACTTATAAATTGGAAATAGTTCATCAAGTTTTTTCAGCCCAGTATCTATGCGAGAAATGCATAGAGATACCATCAGGCTTGATTTCGATCGAGGATATCCGAGGTTACGCGGAAGGCCCCCGGCCTATGAAGAAGTTCCGGTAGCTATCTTGGACAGGCAAGTTCGTAGATTAAAGACTAAAGATATTGTGTTTGTCAGAAATCGTGGCGTAGGAGGGAACCGAGAGGAGATGACTTGGGAGGCGAAGGAAGATATGGCTTGAGATATCCTCACTTGTTCCAAGCCTAGTCGAGGGCAACAAGTATGCTAGTATTGTTATTTTATGCGGTGCCACATAGTATATGTATAAATGAGATGATCGATTTTAATCTTTCATATGAATACTATAGTATTATTGTGTGGAGTACACAGCCATTGGACTTTTACGCATTTCGGAGTATTTGGGATAGTCCATATTACGAGAGCTACGCAGAAATTTTCTAGAAACAAGTTGAGTAAATTGGGAATACTATAGATAGAAGTTTTACATTCGAGGACAAATGTTCTTGGGGGGAGAATGTTACACCCGTAAATTCTTAACATGTAGATGGCCTATTTGCATGTTGGTTAAGAGTTACTGATGCCTACATGCTAGAAAAAGGCCCGGAAAGATCGGACAAGCGCCAAGTCGAAGCGCGTCGCAGAGCAAATGTGACTTATAAATCACATTCCGGGAATCGACTTATAAATCGCATTTTCAGGAATGCAACCTCATCGCATTCCTGAATCTTGTTTATAGTGACAATTATATATATGCCCCCACTTAGTTTTTAAGTTCATTATCCTTATAATTTCCGGAGATATCATTGAGAGAACGAGGGAGAGACGAAGAGGGTAAGTAAATTATCGTCAGATTACGGCGCAGCAGAAGTCCAAATCCAAATTAACCCCTCCGGGTGCCGAGATATTTAGCGGCGGGGAGAATTCTTACGGATTTTGTTTCACGAAATACGGCCGACGAATCGTCGAACTCACGGGACCCAGGTAATTAAATTGCTCCAAACTAGTGTCTATGTGCTCCTAGTAAAAAGTGAATACTTCTCCCTTACGGACCTCAGAAAAAATAGCAAGTTTTAAATAGTCTTTCGATAAGCCTAAGTTTAGACGATAATTATATCGAAAGTGACGTCGTCCTTAAGAATAGTGTTGTATTTGGTACTAATTGACGTGTATATGAATGCGATTGGAAGAATTAGGTTTAGACGACCGAGCCTCGTCCGACAGTCGAATAACTCGAGGTTAAGGTATGTAAAGCAGTTTCCTCGGCAAGTTAGAGGTTTTAGCCTTATAAAATCATAGTAAACTCAAGTAGTGAACTTCCTCGGAGTTGAATGTTGAAGTATTGAGTAAGTTTAGTAAATCTAGTTTGCGTTGCCATATCGTACTGGTCAGAAAGTTAGTAAGCATGCGCCAAGGGCGAGTTAGCATTCAGTTAATTATAGTCTATTGTATGTTTAGAAAGCATGTTGTAGAATAAAATCAGATTTTAGAATAAAGTTAGTAAGTAAATCGAGTTAGCGAGATAGTATTATGGCTACGAGACTAGTCATCGAGGAGGCAGTTTTATGGCTACGAGACTAGCCATCCAGACAAATGATATTTTGGCTACGAGAGCCATTCGGACAGATAGTATCCTATTCTGAGATTAGTAAACAGTTAAATAAAGATTACAGAATCGGTATAATCGGTAAAGAATCGATATAATACAGAAGAGATCGAATAAGAATTGATTTCGGATAGTCTTTTCGGATTAGACATGCTTCTTTGTTTATATGTGCTATTTGTTTTGTTGAGACTTGATGGCAGTGAGGTCCATGCAGTGAGCGTCCTCACCACCCCTGAGTTAGTAATCGTGTTGCCCACTGAGTGTGTGGGTTTACGTCACTCAGTGGCATGCGATCCCGGCTTGGACGAAGATGGGATGAAACTCCCCATATCGGTCGATCGGCACTCACGGTCACGGAGCGTACGTTGAGCGGTGTCAGTCGCATCCCGGTACATATATTCCCTGTTGAGTTGTGTCCGGGAATGGAATGCAGTCTACATTCACAGATAGCCTGTTGGCTTGATGTCCAGGAGAGACCGTATGCATTCTGGTCTGATGCAAGGGAGTCCTCACAGGACTCGGACACGGTTATTTATATCGGAGGCTAAGGCCGAGCCGGGAGACCCGGGGGCCGGTAGAGGTGCTCCTAGTGAGCAGATGAGTGGAGCGACTTATTTTTGGTGGTTTTGACCACGGGTAGGGGTCTGTAGATTGTTTGCTTGCTTGAAAGCCATCCGACTTATGGGGGTTCGTATTGGCTCTTGCTTGCTACTTGTATATCTATTTATGTGCTATATACTAGTTAATAGACAGCGAGCCGTCGCGTACAGTGCGGCTTACGCCTATCGGTACCGAAAGCTTGATTCGGTTTATATCGGCTTCTTCGGTCGGTTATCCCTGCCATACAGGTACTGAATTATGCTATCTATATTCGGTTGTGTTCGGTTGCCTTTTCGGTTGCTTTTCATACTCGGTGCCGGCGAGTGCGACACCCAGTCTTATTATTTGCATGTACTTACTGTAATTTTCATGAAGCCGGAGGCGATCCTCGTGATTCCGGCCGGCTATAGAGTCATCGGCTCTGTCATCGAGTACGATTTCCGAGGTATAGCTCTTTTCCTTTTGTTATGCAGTATGGATAGGTCGGGGCCTTGTCCCGGTCATTTCTATTACTACTCATAGAAACTGCGATTGTTGATTTATCTCACGTGAATTCGTTGAGCCGGTCGTGTGGCCCGGGTGCGGTTTGTTATAGTTGTTTAGCATTTACGTTTTTATGTTGGCCGTGTGGGGCCATGGCAACGATAGTGGTGACCTTGCAGTCACATTAGCCTTTCAGTTTTCCCTATGTTAAGTTTCGAGATGACTAGACAGCATGGTGGCATGACAGACCGCATAGGTTCCTTGTTATGAGTATGTTCTGGTTGGCTGTTATTACGAGCTGCAATTGGCTATAGGCCCCGATTGGTCGGGCATGTTTCATGATTATATAGCCCCTTTGTTTCGAAACACGAGATAGAGCTGAATCCAGGGCACCAAATGTTCCTAGGCCCACCGGTTAGTAGTCAGGACCTACTAAAGGGCACGGTGCTAGTCATACCCCCGGGCGGGCGTCACAAGTACCTCAAACACCAATAACTTCATCAAACTCTAGACGGCAACAAATCACACATGAGACTTAATTTTATTTGTTTCTTTGAGAATTTTTGAAAATTACTCTGTCAAAAATGAAGGCAAAGGCCTTTATCTATAGCCAAATATTTGAAGTGAAGGGTATGAAGACACTTTTTGTTGGATGGTGTCACATTTCGGAATGCCTACCATCGGAAAAGAAAACTTTCAACTTTCTCTTCCCTCCAATTTATTTTCTCTCAATTCTTATTCCACACCCAACACTTAACTCCAGTATCTCCCACATGAATGGGGAATAACTATAAAAAGTTCAAATGCATGAAGGCATTTGTGGATTCATAAGTAAGAACTAATTACATCTGGATAAGTAGGTTTCCTTTTGAACTTTTCATAGTGAACATATATCGAATATACTCGGTCAATTGGTAGATTTGATATCTTCAGATATCGAGCTTTGATGTATACCTAGACAACATAAGTCACACAATTAATCCTTTAACCATCTTAGGTTCTCATTGTTTTGTTCATTTCGGCCATGAACATTTGCACAGTTACATAAGTGCGTAGAGAATTGACCTTACAGAATTCTCCTTGAAGCGGCTTACACTTCACACTTATATAGGTGATTCCTAAATGTGTTATCCCATAGATACACCAATTGACATACCCTATGTCAAACTTAGAAATGTTTAAAAGTCTTTAATGCTTTATCCTTGTTCTTTTGAACATTGTCTCATAACGAGAATGGACCAAAAGTTATTTTGGTATCTTTGAATCATCATCAGCTGACTTTGTTTGTAATCTCCTTGAGCCTACAGTCTGGATCTCCCAGTCTTCTAAGCGGTTATCGCCACGATGGCTTGTCCTCGGCCATAGTCCTATTCCCTTCGATGATCTTTCAGCACTCCTGCAGCTAGTTAGGCCTTTTGTAAGTGGATCCAACACATTATCTCATGACTTTACATAGTCAGTAGTTCCACTAGGGAAGTAGTTGTCTAACGGTGTTATGTCTTATCTGTCCGTATATGACCGAGACATTTTGTTATACATTACACTTCCCTCCTTACGATTACCACTTGGCTATCACTATGTATACATATTGGTGCCATTGGTTGGCTAGAATGGAATGTCCTTTAGGCAATTCCTAAGCCATTTAGTTTCTTCACCAACCTTGTCTAAAGCTATAAATTCAAACTCCATTATGGAGCAATCAATACATGTTTGTTTGGATGACTTCCAAGACACTGCTCCTCCACTAATGGTAAACACATATCCAATTGTGGATTTAGTTTCAGATGATCCAGTGATCCAATTTGCATCACAATATCCTTCAACAAGCTATTGGATACTCGTTGTAATGTAAAATAAGTTTTGGTATGTTTTAAATACCCATAACTCATTTCATAGCCATCAATGACTCTGATTGGGATTACTTGTGTATTGACTAAGTTTACTTATCACTAGCTTCTCATCAATCAATATCTGATTCATGATGTACATCGAACTTCCAAATACTCTTGCATAGTCAGCCCGGGACTTACTTTTACCTTTGTTCTTAGAAAGAAGCAAGATTCACATCAATTGGTGTCTTTGCAGTGAAATCCAAATACTTAAATTTTTTCAAGTATTGTTTGGATATAATGAGACTGAAAATGCTAGACCTTCCAGGAGTTTTGTGAATCATAATCCGATATCAAGTCGGCAACTCCTAGATCTTTCATCTCAAACTTACTATCAAAAAGCATACGCTTAGTAGCATTTTATTAGCAAATCGTTACTCATTATAAACATGTCATCCACATATAGGTAAACAATGACGACTTGATTTTTGAGTGTTCTTAATGTAAACACATTTATCACACTCATTAATCTTGAAATCATTTGACATGATGCGGGAAAATTTTACATGCCATTGTTTGGGTTCTTGTTTTAGTCAGTACAGGACTTTACAAGTCGGCACACCTTCTTTTCTTTTCTAGGGCTACAAACCTTTCAGGTTGTTCCATGTAAATTTTTTTTCTCAAATCATCCATTTAAGAAGGTTGTTTTCAAATCCATTTTGATGGATTTCAAGAGCTAGTATACGGTACTAACACTATTAACACCCAAATGGATGTAATTCACATGAGTTACCAAGTAGAGTACATATCAAAGTAATCAAGACCTCCTTTTTGTCTAAACCCTTTGACTACAAGTATTTCTTTGTATTTGTCAATAGTTGCATCATCCTTAACTTTCTTTTTGAAAATCCATTTACAACCTAATGGTTTGTTCCCGGGGAGGAAGGAGTCGATCAATTCTCATCTATGGTTATTCATTATGGATTTAATTTCACTATCAACTGCCTCTTTCTAATATTGAGCTTCCGAAGAAGTTATAGCTTCTTGAAAAGTTTGAGGCTCATTTTTCAATAAAAATATTAGAAAATCTGGTCAAAGAGTAGAAGTCCTTTGACGTTTTCTACGCCTTGGATTCTCCTCGTAGGAACAATTTCTTTTTCTCTTCCCGAGGTCGTTTAGATCCTTCGCTAGAAGACTCACAATTCTGTTTATACGGATATATATTTTCAAAGAATTCAACATTTTCTGATTCTATTATCATATTAACATGAATATCAGGATTTTCGATTTATGAACCGAGAAATCAATATGCTTTACTATTTATAGCATATCTTATGAAAAACACAATCAACGGTTTTAGGTCATATCTTAACCCTTTTGGGTTTGAACATACCCTTAGCCAAACACCCCACACTTTCATGTATTCAAAGTTAGGTTTCTTCCTTTCCATTTTCGTATGGAATGGATTGTGTTTTGCTATAGGGCACTCGATTGAGTATTCTGCTAGCCATAAGGATAGCTTCCTCCCACAAGTTCTGGGGTAAACCATAACTTATCAATAGAGAATTCATCATCTCTTTTAATATTCTATTTTTCTTTTCGCTATCTCATTAGATTGTGGCGAAGTAAATAGCAGTTGTTTGATGGTGCCATATTTCAAACATATTTCTTCAAAAGGAGATTCATATTCGCCCCTATCACTCCTTATCATTTTGATCTTTTATTAAGTTGTGTTTCAACTTCACTTTTATATTTCTGAATGGTTCAATTGTTTCATCTTTACTTTTGAGTAAGTAAACATGGTAGTACCGCATACTATCGTCAATAAAAGTTATGAAATACTTCTTTCCACCACGAGATGTGTTATTTCATGTAACAAATGTTTGTGTGAATTAAGTCTAAGGGACTTCTAATGAATCTTCAAACAGTCTAAGGGACTTGAATTTCTTTCAACTGACTTATAAGGATGTTTAACATACTTAGATTCAACAGAGATTTGACATTTTGATTGGTTGCATTCAAACTTTGGCAATAATTTCAAATTGATCATTTTATGCAAGGTTTTATAATTGACATGTCCCAAACAGGAACGCCATAAATCATTTGACTCAATCAAGTAAGAAGAAGCTGTAATTTTATTGCTTTCAACAACAATTACATTCAGTTTGAAAAGGCCCTCAGTTAGGTAACCTTTTCCTACACACACATCATTCTTACTTATTACAATATGATTTGAAACAAGAACGCACTTAAATCTATTCTTGATGAGAAGACCTGCAGAAACTAAGTTCTTCCTTATTTTTGGAACATGACAGACATTATTGAGAGTCCCCATCTTGCCGGATGTCATTTTCAGAAATATTTTTTAATAGCCTTCAACCTTGAATGTTGAAGTGTTTTCCATATACATGGTCTCGTTGGATCCAGTAGGTGCATAGGAAGCAAATGCTTCTCTGACAGCACAAACATGTCGAGTGACTCCAGAGTCAAGTCACCAATCTGTGGGGCTTCCCACTAGGTTGCATTCAGACACCATAGCACACAAGTCATCAATCTCCATAGTTCTTTCAACCATGTTAGCTTGTCCATTTTTCTTTTCTTTTTTTGGAGCACGACATTCAGCAGCCTTGTGTCTAATCTTTTCACAGTTGTGGCAGTTTTCTTTGACTTTCTTCTTGCTAGGAAAATTATTTGGTCAAGAAGACTTCTTCCTCTTTTTGGGATTAGATGGAGTGGTCTCAACAATATTTGCCCCTATAATTATTGTGTTTCCCGTTACCTTCCTTTCAACAGATTTGTTATCTTCTTTGATTCTCAATTGAACGATAAGATCTTCAAGCTTCATCTCCTTGTGCTTGTGCTTTAAATAATTCTTAAAGTCCCTCCATGAAGGAGGTAGCTTTTCAATCATGGTTGCAACTTGAAAAGCTCCATTGATGACCAAACCTTCAATGAACAACTCATTATTAGCACCATGATTAATACTTTTGATAAAAGCATTAATTATACCTTCAGCAAGGAGAACGTGAATTATCAATTGTAGCTCTTGGACTTGTGTGATAACATGCTTGCTGTCTATCATTTTGTAGTCCAGAAACTTGGCTGCAACAAATTTCTTTAAACCGGCATCTTTCATTTTGTACTTCTTCTCTAGCGCATCCCAGAGTCTTTTAGAAGTCTTCATATTGTTGTATACATTATACAGATCATCCTCCAATCCGCCCAGGATATAGTTCTTGCACAAAAAATATGAGTGCTTCCAAGCCTCAATCACTAAGAACCGTTCATTTTCGGGAGTTGATTACGGCAAAACCAATTTATCCTCCTTAATGAACTTTTGCAGAAACAATGTGGTTAAATAGAAGAACATCTTCTACTGCCAGTGTATGAAGTCAATGCTAGAAAACTTTTCGGACTTTTCTGCTGGAGCTAGCTCAATGCACAGCACCGGTGGAGGAGATTCCATTACTTGTAGAGGCAAGCATGGGGTTAGTTGTTCCTGTCATATTTGCTTAACAATAACAATAAAAGTTAGCAATCGATGAAGATTCCATTTCTTCAAATCGAAAAACCTTTGACAGAACTAAGCTGAGTAATCGGTGAAGTGTCTATATCTTCAAACCAAATTATCAACAATCAGATTTGCTTGGCGAAGTTTTTAAATCTTCAAACCAGCAATCATAGTGAGTAGAAAATCACAAGGATTTTAATCTCAAGGGGAGTAGAAAATCTGAAGATTTTAATCTCCAACAATGGAGTAGAAAACCAAAAAGGTTTTAGTCTTCATAACCAGAAAATAGATGAACACAAAAAAATTAAATTAAATTTCTAGAGCTTTTTGTTGTCCTGTGTTCAAATATGCAAAGCAAAGAAAATGAATAATATCCGAGTCCACAGAATTCACTGTGTATCTTTAAGAAATTTAATCCCCTCACTGTACTTGAGGTTTTGGATTACTTCCTCCCAAGATAAAACGGATATACCTGTTTATGGTGTAGCAGTACCTCAAACACTAATAACTTCATAGAACTCTAAAAGCAGTAACAAATCACACAATAGACTCGATTTTGTTTGTTTGAAAATATGCAGAATTTTTAAAAATTCTCTATCCAAAAATGAAGGCAAAAGGCCTTTATCTATAGTCAAAGATCTGAAGTGAACGGGTGTGAAGACACCTGTTCAGATGGTGTCTGTTTAGAATGACTACCATTGGGAAAGAAACTTTTCAACTTTCTCTTCCCTCCAATTTATTTCTCTCCATTTCTAAATTCATACCCAACACTTAACTAAAACAATGCTCATTTCCAAGTTTAACATAACCAGGAGGTTGTTCTACAAATACCTGTTCTTCCAAGTGCCTGTACAAAAATGCCGACTTGACGTCTAGTTGGAAAATAGACCAAGAATTTTGTGCTTCCAAACCAATCACCAATCTGATTGTATCGTGTCTTGCAACTCGAGCAAATACTTCTGTGTAGTCAATTCCATATTCCTATTTGTACCCCTTAGCTATCAGTCGCGCTTTATACTTCTTAATTTCACCATTTTCCTTCAACTTTGTCTTATAGATCCACGTGACTCCAATTGTTTTGTGTCCATTAGGAAAATCAACAAGATCCCAAGTATCATTCCTTTCAATAGCTTCAATCTCAACATTCATCGCCTTCTTCCACTTCACTTCCTTGATGGCATTTTAAAATCTTGTCGGGTCGCAATTTGCAAATAATCCAAGGTGAGAAAATGCATCATCGTTCACATCTATTCCCGTTACCTCAAAGTCCGACATCCATGCAGGCCTTTTCGAGCACGAGGAAGTTTCATCAATTTCTTCTAAAGTTGCTAGTAAATATTCAAATAGTTGGTAAAGTTTCAACAATTGGTAGAATTTCAGCAGTTGTAGGAGTGGAATTCTCTGAATTTTCAGGCATCGCAGCTACAATTTTGGCTTCATTATCAAATAACATTGGAGTAGACTGTTGCATATTCCAATCTCAAGTGATTTCGTCATCAAAAAAAACATCTTGGCTGGTCACAACCTTCTTTGTCAATGGATTGAACAGCTTGGATGCCCCACTAACACCAAGAAAAACACATATCTCGCCTCTATCATCCACCTTCTTTCTTATTTTTCATCAGGAACATGTGCATATGCAATGCACCCAAAATTTTTGAAGTGTTCTACTACAGGTTTCCTTCCGCTCCAAGCTTCTTCAGGTGTCACGTCTCGAAGAGCAAAAGTGGGACTTCTTTTCAAGTTGTGGATGCTCCAATTCACTGCTTCCGATAAAAATTCCTTCGGAACTCTTCCTCGAGTCATCAAGCTATGAACCATATTGAGAATGGTTCTGTTCTTCCTCTCTGCCACACCATTTTGTATGGTATATATGCTGTTGTGAGCTCTTTTCAAATGCCACGAGTCTCACAAAATTCATCAAATACCTTGGAGCAATATTCTCCTCCGCGATCTGTCGGAAGGCTCTTAATGGTCCTTCCAGCCTCATTCTCCACTCGAGCTTTGAAGCTTTTAAACATATTAAAAGCCTCTGATTTTTCTTGCAGAATATTCATCCAAGTCTTTCTAGAATAATTATCAATAAAGGTAATAAAATATTTTTTACCTCCATTAGAAATCAGATTTATTGGTCCACAAATATCTGAGTGTACCAACCCCAATACCTCTTTGGCTCTCCATGACTTACTTTTGGAAAACTGAGAATAATGTTGTTTGCCAACAACACATTCTTCACAAACTTGAGAAGGAACAACAATTTCAGGAGTTCCCCTCGCCATATTCTTCTTCTGAAGGGTCTTCAAGCCACCAAAGTTCAAGTGACCATATCAAAAATGCCACACCATGAAGAATCCTTCACTTTAGCCATCAAACAAGATTGAATACTATCAATCTTTAGCGAAAACAATCTGTTGGAGCTCATCTGAATTATTGCAATAACTCCTCTCACAAGATCATAAATTTCGCACTCACCCTTCTTAATCATAATGACATAACCCTTCTCTTGCAACTGACCAGTACTCAGTAGATTATTTTTTTAATTCAGAAACATACAAAACATTAGAGATTTTCTCCACAAAACCATTCTTGGTTTTAATCATGATATCACCTTTTCCCAACACTTCCACAGATAAACGGTCACCAAATGTCATAGTAGAATGAAAATTTTCGTTTAGAGATGCAAAAGAAAATTTACTTCCACACATATGATTACTGCATCCGGTATCCACGTACCAAATATTTGACTTGTGCTTTGTTCCATCTTGGACAACTATTAATAAGGTTTTTCCTTCTTTATTTTCGACAAAAATTCAACTTTTCTTCATTCTCATTAGGTAGCCTAGTATAACATTCAGAATGATAATGACCAAATTTATGACAACGATAACATTCTACATTGGATTTGTCAAAACCCCTTCCTCTGCCTTTGCCATGGTCATCATTGGCTCTAAAATTTCTGCTGCCATCTTTGTTGCCGCCCTCTCTATTTCCTTAATCTCCTCGGCTTCTTCCTCTACCTCTACCTCTACCCCTTCCTCTAGAATTGGAAGAAATAAAAGCAGAAGCCTTCAAGGCCTGCTCTTCAGAAGATAAACTACGGTTCATCTTCTGCTCATGTACCAATAAGGAACTTTGCAATTCGTCAAGCGATAACTCATCTATATCTTTTGACTCCTCAATGGAGCAAATGATATAGTCATACTTCGGCATTAGGGAGCACAAATATCTTTTCTACAATTGTGACATCAATCATATTTTCACTATGAAATCGCATTTTGTTGCTTATCTCCATTTTTCTAGCGCAGTAACTCGTTACAAACTCTCCTTCCTTCATCTGCAAAGTCTCGAAATCCCTTCTCAAGGCTTGAAGCTATGCACGCTTCACTCTAGCAGTTCCTTGATATTTTTTCTTCATCGAGTCCCAAATATCTTTAGAAGTTTCTTTGCAAAGAATAGTTTGTAGGATGGGGCGATCGATAACCTGAAAGAGATAATTCTTAGCCTTCAAATCTTTCAACTTTCTTGCTTTGAACTCCTCCTTTTGAGCATTCGTTAAGGCTTCGCCTTCCGCCGGAGCACCGATTCCATCCTCGGCAATTGGCCAATACTCCTTTGGCCGTAAGAAATTCTCCATCAGCATACACCAATGGTCATAGTGACCATCAAAATGCGGAATAGTTGCTTAAACGTAATTGCTCTCTGAAGCCATAAACTGACAATATTTCTGTTTGTTTTTTTTTCTTTTGGATCTCACTTGGCTCTGATGCCATTGATAGCAAAATAGATTCAAGAAGGAAAAATAGAATAGAGAAAGAGAGGCAGTAAACGTGAAAAGAAATTTCCTTGACCGATTTCTTACAAAGCTGCGGCTGCAATCTTTTTATGAGGGAAAAACACAGCAAACTTAAGCTAAAATTTAGGAATTGCCCCACAATATTTTCTCCTAGATACTAGATAATAAATCACGTCAAAAACTAATATTCCTAAGGACTTGGACAAACCTAAAAGATAGGAATTTTATTTACTAACAGAATGGACTAGTTATTAAACAGTTCAGTCATGTTGCCTTCCATGAAACTAATTTCGTAAAGTACTTTCAATAGACAATCAGCAAATTTCAGTTTTAAATGATGCAATGTTCTTCATAAATTAATTTCCAATAGCTTTTAACATTTTCTAATAAACTATAATTCAAAAGTCGTTTGGCAGTCTCAATATATGCAAATCTCCAAAAACAAAAAAATACTACACATGACAAAGCATACATATGCAATAAAATATTAAGAAGAATCATGCTCCCACAATGTACCAACTACATTTGATTCTAGAAAACAAACTTTAAATTAAATCAAAACTGGAGAAAACGACTAACGATTGTTCTGTAACAATGCACCATTGTCCCCCTGGTTCTAAGAAATGCATGTCTACCTTTGTCTAAGTTAATTTAAGAGTCTTTAAAACCCTGACGGATGTGCTAAGACCTTCTACATACCATGTGAAAGGACCACGCAGTTTGTTAATTTTTTTTTATTGTTTTTAACTTTCTATAATTCTGTTTTACCTTGTTTAGGATGCCCCATTCGACGTTTCCAACATCATCATTGGGTAATGTCACATATAAGCATATTAATGCAGTTATTTATCAAGTTCTGTCTATTTTTTTTTCCTGAGTTTATGAAGTTTCATCTATTAATATGTTGTTCTTGTCCCCTTTGGATATTACAACAGAGACTTCTCTATTTCTCCTTTTCCTTCTTTGTTTTGGTTAGTGCCCTTCTCATGAAATTGTAAAGTGGCTTGTTTTTGTTCTTGTGTGCAGTATTACTATGAACAAGGTACTGGACATAAGTTTAGATCCAGGGGCTGAAAATATTCTTTAGTGATTATGCAATAGAGAAAAAGTATTGACATTGAACTGGAAGAGGAAGGAAAGCAATTAAAAATTAACATTTGTTAAATAATGATCAAAAGCGCACCAATTATACAAACGAGGAGGACTATCAATGCTCCATGTAAAAAAAAAGGGATTACTTTGAGTCTAAATCCAAACATTAAGAGATAATTTTGAATCTTTACTTGAGGTGTTTTCGTTATCAGGCACCTTTACTTTCTTACAAACAATGAAAAAATATTATTGTTAGTACTTACTTATATATATTAACTAGTAAATATAGTCGCGCTACACGCGAGGTTAACATACCTTATTAAATATATTAATTGAAAGGTAAAATTATTTTTTAGTATCAAAATTATAGGAGTAGTGTTGTTTAATTGGAGGGTAAAACGTAACTCAATTATTAATGAATATTTTAGTAATTCGATTTTTAACTTTTAATGGTTTAATAATATTTATTGCTATACAATTTTACTTTTTAGTATATAAAATATTAT
>JACEIK010000061.1:59772-80232 GCA_018107945.1 Datura stramonium
GTAAGGTTTAATTCATTTTAATATTTCCCAAAATGGAAGCTCGGTTGAGGCGACAAGTTCTTAAGGGTTTCTACTTTTAGAAGCCGAATTACGCCGTCAAATCACCTCTAAACGTCAATTCTTCTCAGGAAATGATTCCTAGGCCTACGAATAACGTATCTACAAAGTTATTTCTTTGAAATTGGCTTATCTCGATGGAGTCCCACCGAGTAGAAGTTGTAGAAATCACTTCTAATCAAGTTTTAATTGTCTACAAGTGATAAGTAAGTATTTCTACCTTCTGCATTCTCAGAAATTCGTGAGTTTTTGATTGAATTTGGGCAGATCATGAATTGTGGTCATTATAGGTATTTTTTGATGTTGTTGGATATTTTCATGGATTAAGATATTATATCAACGTAAAGGCTATGAGCTGGAGGAACTACTGGTTCTAGGTTGGAACAAGATTGGGCAAGCAGAAAATGGCAATTGAGGTATATTAAGGCTATTCTCTTTCGGCAAGTATTTTCATCGTATAGTTACTACGACTTGTATCTCTATAATAGCTTCTGATTATATATGTTTTGGTTAGATTCTATGAGAAAAAGTGAGGTTATAATATAGCATCCCCTATCGGGAAAGCATACATTCAATGTGATAAACATTCTGAACGTTATAAGGATTTCCCTATTCATTTGTTTACTGTTTAGAGGGATTCTGATGTCTTTCTATCATACCAAGGCCTTAGAAGCTTGTATTTAGTTGTTGAGTATAACTTGGTAAGGTTGGACAGCATAGGGCGCAGTTGGGCGATATAAGTTTTTGTTGACGCCTATATAGACAGTAAAGCTCGCCCACAGGTTGTTGGCATACCTTGATGCCTCCAGGGCCATAACCTTGATAGGGTGGTCTTACCTTCGAGTCAGAGGCACCAGGGTTGCCTAATGAATCGAGCGATAGCTTGCCATGTGTTTGGCTATTATCAGTGACCTCTGGCTTCAGTCGACTTACCACTTGTCGTATAGGTCGGTGTAAAAATCACCCTAGTTGTTAGAAGTCGGATAGACTAGCTGATACTCTAAGGGGGAGAGCCTTGTTAGTGATCAGATGTGGGGCCAATGCCCCGGGCCACTCTTGCAGACACCTGTGTACATGTTGTCGCGAAGGGCTAAACCCAGATGTACTTGCCTGCGAGGCTATGAATGGCTCAGAGGAGCTATATGTTACCTAGAATGACCAGGTTGATGTCTAGGGGACTAGAACCATAGCATCATAGTATTACCTTCAGGCTAAGAATTATAGTAAGCTGCCTGTGGGAAGTTAGGTATTTCGTACGGTCTCTCTCCATCAATAGCTAACAGGCTGCTAGTTGTACGAACTGCTTACGGAGCTATGTGTTGTCTTTTATAGAACTATGGACTACTTTCGGAGCTACAAACCTGAATTTTTTATGGAGCTGTTAAGTTTCTTACGGAGCTAATCAATTGCTTACAAAGCTATTAATTGTCTAAAAGGACTAAAGTGAAGCCTTTGGGGCCATATTGAAATCTCCTATGGATGCCTTCGATGCCAGAATGGCATTGCCGACCCTCATTAGGGCCTGATGTGCTTAAGACGCATTTGCAATTACTTATAGGGCCTTAGGGTTACCAATAGGGGTATATAGACTGATTGGTGCTTGGGGGGGCTTATGGGGGCCCAAGTAGGTTATCTCTGTGATTGTACCTTCTAGGCTTATGGGGGCCGGGTTAGGTTCTTGTTTGTAAGGTCCCAAATTAGACCAATAGAATTATATCTTCTATATTTAAAACTAATAAATAAGTTCTTTTGAATTGATCTCATCTTTTAAGAATTTTCATTTTTCTTTGTTGATTAATAAAGCTTATCATTAAATAAATTGTGCTTTATAGCAATATCACATATACTTGCTTACTAGATATAGCTTAAGAATGTAAAAACATACAACTTAAGTTTTTGTTTGTATAATTGTCTACTAAATGAAGGCTATGGTTAGGAAAGCATACAGGTAAACTTCTGCCCCTTATCGCTGATTACTTTCAGTTCTTTATCAAGCTTCTATTAAGCTTTTGTTACTACCTTACATATTCAGTACATATTGTACTGACACCCATACATGGGGCGCTGCATACTTGCTGCTATATCTCGTAGATGAAACACTGCCAACTCAATTGACTCTGTGGACAAAGCATGCATTAACCTAAATATCCTCTGCCACTGATCTAAGAAGTCCTAAGGATCCTCTCTGTGGTCTGTCCCCGTAAACTATGGAGGACTCAAGGAAAGAAACTCACAAACCCTCAAACTTTCGGGTCCTTTTGTAGACTCAACAACAACGGGTGCCACTAGCTGGCGCTCGGTGGCCATCATCCGAGACAACATGTAAACTACACTTCTAACCTCTTGATCTGATGGTATAGGGATGACTAGGGTGGTACTGACATGTCTTCTTCCCTAGGGGGACTCCAGGTGTGGCGGAGAATGCTGGGAAGATCGAGGTAATGTCTCCCTCTCGCCCTTAGGTCGGCTCGTCTCCGATTGTGGCACTCCGCTAGTGCCCTCTCCCACCACAGTATCCAACTCCCAGCCAACCATAGTATGTTGTGCATCGGGCATTTTCTCTATAGGTAAGCAAAATTACATAAGCTTAGGGACTCAACCCTTCACAAGATTTGGTGAGGACTCTAACTCCTGTCGCTCTAGTAAGGCGTAAGTGCGATCCGGACCACTGCCAGAACTGGATTCCCCTGTTCTACCTCTACTTCAGCCGGCTACAGTTGAGGGCCTAAATCCTTTCAGAGGCGTAACTGGCACCTAATGCCACACTGGACTCTGAGTTGATCTGGCTGGACACATACACTTTTGGTGCATGCCATCAACACATAACAAGAAAACAAATGGCTATATCTCGGCTGTAAACACAGCCTCGAGCCGACTAGACCGCAACATATAACCTGCATAAGATAGCTAACCCAGTAATCATGATAGTAAAAGGATCCTATGCAGGACGACTAGACCACCATGTTGTCTAAGTCATAACAAAAGGAAGGCATGCAGTTCTATAAAACTACAGCTGACAAGGCTGCTAACAAATAGCTAAACTAGGCCCCACGCGGCCAACATACCAAACATAAAATATATCAAGTTTGTCACGCCCCACCTTGGTAGGCATGACTGGCATTTAGTGCCACACTGGACTCTGAGCTGACCAAGCTGGGCATATGCACCTCCGGTGCTGCTCCCGTCTCACCCTCTCAGCCTCATGTTGGTGCTGCCTGATCCCCTCTATATTTTGAGCAAAATCCTGAATGCGCAAAAATGTATATCCTCACACAACGTAGTTGTAATACAAGCCTCCACATACTCCATAGAAAGCTTCATGATAAAACGATGTACCCTAGTTGGCATAGTATCAACAAAAGTTGGAACATATCTTGCCAAGGAGTCAAACCTCAGTGTATACTCTCAAATGCTCATCTTGCCCTTCTCCAGATGTAAGAACTGATCCACCTGGGCCTGTTGGATCTCTCGAGGCAAATAATGATCTATGAAGGCCTCCAAGAAACTAGACCAAGTAGGTGGGGATACATCTCTGCCTTTGCACCTTTCCCAACTCTCGTACCACGAAACTGTTATATCTTATAGCCGAAACACTGCCAACTCAACTGACTCTATGGATGAAGCATATATAATCCTGAATATTCTTTGCAGCTGATTTAAGAAGTCCTGAGGATCCTCTCTGCGGTCTATACCTGAACTGCGGAGGACTCAAGGCAAGAAACTCACGAACCCTCGAACTTTCGGGTCCCTGAGTGGATTCAACAACAACTGGTGCCACTGGCTGATGCTAAGCCATCATCATCTGAGCCAACATGTAAACTGCAGTACTAACCTCCTGATCTGATGGTATAGGGAGGACTGGGGTGGTACTGATATATCTGTTGCCTTGGGGGGCTCCTGGTGTGGCGGAGAATGCTGGGGAGATCGAGGTGTTGCCTCTCTCTCGCCCTCAGATCGGCCGTCTCCAACTGTGGCTCTCTACTAGTGCCCTCTCCTGCTGCGGTATCAACTCCCGACCAGCGGTAGTCTATTGTGCAGCAGGCATGTTCTCTTAGATAAGCAGAATAACATAACTTGGGGACTCAACCCTACACAACATAGCTCTATAGCACGATTTGAGAAGGAAGGAGGGTAACCATGCTATCATGCCCCATAGCCTCCCGCTTATAGAATGTGGTGCAAAATACATCCATAAATAAGACTCTACTAGACACAGCTTATAAACTCTCTAGGATATGATGTTGCTCTGGTACCAAGTTTGTCACGCCCCACCTTGGGAGGCATGACTGACACCTAGTTCCATATTGGACTCTAAGTTGACCTAGCTGGGCATATGCACCTCTGGTGCCTGCCAGCAACACATAATCAAGAAAATGAACAGCTATATCTCGATTGTAAACACAGCCTCAGGCCGACAAGGCCGCACAACAAACCTGCATAAAAATAGCTAACCCAACAATCACAATAATAAAAGGATCTTATGCGGGCTGACAAAACCAGCATGTTATCTAAGTCATAACAGAAGGAAGGCAACAGTTATATATAAACTACAGCCGACAAGGCTGCTAACAGATATCTAAACTAGGCCCCACATGGCCAACATATAAAACATAACACACATAGGCTCCACACGGCCAATAATGAACAACTATCTAGGAACTGTAGTCTGCAAGCCTCTAAGAGTGAAATAGTAGTCGGGACAGGGCCCCCACCTACCCCAAAACTATACAATAAAAAAAATAAAACCTTCTCTAGCTAAGAACTCTAAAGGAAAGGAGCTAACCAATCTGCTAACCCTGAATAGCTTCTAAGGAGGTCCTGAAACTCGTCGGTCCGAACCTGCAAGCAAGTATGCAGCGCCCCTATATGTGGGGGTCAGTATAATATGTACCGCATATGTAAGGCAGTAATAAGCTGAATGGAAGCTACTAGAAGAACTGAAAATAAGTAGCCATGAGAATCAGAGTCTAACCTGCATAATGTCATAATCATAAGCTACAACTAGCAGATAATATTTTCACAAGAACCTAACCAGCCCCCATAAGCCTGGAAGGTACAATCAACACAGAGATAATCTACCGGGGCCCCCATAAGCTCCGACAGGTGCCAATCAGTCTATATACCCTTATTAGTACCCCTAAGGTCTCACAAGTGTCTGCAACTGTGTATCGGGCACACCAGGCCCTAGTGAGGGTCAGCAATGTACTTTTAGCATAGAAGGAGTCATAGGGGACTCCAAGATGGCCCCGAAGTCTTTAATTTAGTCCTTTCAGACAATTAATAGCTCCATAAGCAATTCAGTACCTCCGTAAGCAATTTAGGTTTGTAGCTCCGAAAGTAGTCTGTAGCTCCATAAGCGATAGCAGCATCGTAGATCCATAAGCAATCTATAGCTCTGTAAGCGTTAACAACATCGTAGCTCCGTAAGCAGTTCATACAATTAGCATCCCATTAGCTATTCATGGTGAGAGGTCGTACGAAATACAATCAACTCCAACCAGGGATACTACGCTACAATCTCAATTCTATTCGTAATGACTAACTACAACATTCAAATTCTTAAGTTTATATGAAAGTACAAGTGAGAAGTTTTATGATAAGAGTAACTTGATGAAGAGATTAGCCTAAACATACCTTAATCATCAATTTATGTTCACCCAATCAATTCTAACCTAAAGTCGGTGATTCCTCCAAATTGCAGCCCTCACGCTGAGAAAATAAAGCTATTTTCAATTCAAGGAATTGGCTAACAACAATGTACTTAAAGCACATTAACTACAAATCAAACTCTGTCCAATTCGACCCACAATATACGAATTCCAAAGAATTTAGAAGGTCGAAACACTTACTTACCACTTATAGACGGTTAGGACTTGATTAGAAGTTATTTCTACAAATTCTACTTAGTGGGACTCCATCGAACCAGGACACTTTCAGAGAAATAACTCTGTAGATATGTTCTTCATAGGCCTAGGAATTACTACCTGAGAAGAATTGACGTTTGGAGGTGATTTAATAGCGTAATTCGGCTCAAATTGATGTTCCCTCACTAACTTGGTCGCCCCACTCCCATGCTCTCTTTTGAAAATATTTAAAATGAATTATACTTACCTACTTAACATATAAATATACAAAAGGAGGTGTCATGGGGCACCGAGCGCCACCCATAGCGTCAATACACGGGCACGACACGCCGGCCCATGTGCTGGTGTGGGCTATGCGGTGCAGCGCCCTGCCTCCAGCCCGCTCGACAATGTGCTCACGCTCATCCCTCGAGCCCTTTCCTACATGCGTCGTACTATAAAACTCTTAATATATATACGCACGCATCAGTTAATCAACGGAGACTTACAAGGGTGTAACATCATCCCCCTTATGAACTCAATTTTAACACTAATTATTTTAATCAACCAATTTTAGACTTAACAAAGAAACACCTTGTTGTCCATAAATCATTCATGCATGGAAATTGGGAAGATAAAATTATTTACTGTTCTGTTTCTCAATTTAGCTATGTCACTAGAAAACCCTAGCAGTTGCAATTGAAAATTTGTCTCCTGTGAAAGTCTATTAGAGGATCTTATATAATTGCACAATCACAGTGATATGTTACCTTAGTTATATAAATGATCAGATTATTTGTAATTAATTGTAAAGATATGTTTTCTTAGTAATAGAGGTACAACTTGTATATAGTTTAGAGAGGTATTAACAATGAAATCAGTCCACTCGAATAATTTTATTTTTCACGATATCAGAGCGTGTTAAAAATTTTTGAAATTTCTTTTAGTTCTGCCATGAGAACTAAAGGATGCATTAGTGAAATAGCGAGTCTGTCTCAACTTAGAGTTGTAGATGCTTCTCCCTATTTCTTGCATCCATCCGACCACTCAGGTTTGATTTTTTCTACCAACCCTCTTAGTGAGAATGGGAAAAACTATTTCATTTGGAGACGAAATTTTTTTGAATGCACTACACTTTAAAAACAAGGATAAATTTGTTAATGGAACCATCTAGACACCGAAAGAAAACTCTTAGGATTTACAGCCATGGATATAGTGCAATTTCATTGTACTTTTATGGCTTAGAAATATGATTGACAAAGAACTGTAGGGTGGAAATGCACATATTGAAACTGCCAACAAATTGGGTAGATAAGGAAGAACGATTTACCCAAGAAAATGCACCGAAAGTTTATAAATTGAAGTGTATCATAGCTCTCTTGCAACAAGAGAGCTTCTACTTTCCCTTGCTATGATAAACTTACGTCTATTTGGGTTAAGTTTATAAATTGAAGTGTATCATAGCTCTCTTGCAACAAGAGAGCTTCTACTTTCCCTTGCTATGATAAACTTACGTCTATTTGGGTTAAGCTATAAGGTCTCATACCAACTACATCTTATACACGTGGTAGTGTTTGTGATGCAACAAAGAAGGTCAATTCATGAGGGAGGAAGAAAAGATTTTTGATTTTATAATGGGACTTGATGACACATATTCAACTGTGCGTTCTCAAATGTTAAGTGTCTACCCATCACCAAACTTAGGAAGAGTCTATGCTATCATGACACAAGAAGAGAAACAGAGATATGTTATTGCAAACTGCATACCCACTATTGAAGCAAGTTTCTTGTTGACTGAAACAGGTGAATCACAAAAAGAAAAATTGAGAATGAGGCTCGGTATCAGTTTTCACCTTCCATACATTGTGAGAGATCAAATCATAGCAAAGATTTCCTATAAAGTGATTGGGTTTCCTCCATATTGGCGTAAACCTGACAAGAAAAACAACAAGCACACCAATAATGACCAGATGCAGTTTCATGGGCATCAAAAAAATCAAATGTACTCATAGGTATGCCCCTTGCTGCTACTACTGAAGAGGTTATATCATCAATTTCGGGTTCAACACATGCTCAACACCAACAACTATTAGTGTTACGGGCAATCATTGAGCATAGATAGGTAATCCATCTGCGAGTATGCCAACCTCTAATTTTTCAGCTAAGACAAAAAAGAAGTGGATAATTTATATAAATGCTACAAATAATATAACTCATGAAATAAATTCTCTATCAAATATTGATATTTCATACAGATTTACCATCAGTGCAAATCCCAAACTATGATATGGTGAAAGTTCATATGGTATTTCGTATAGATTTATCATCAGTGCAAATCCCAAACTGTGATATGGTGAAGGTTTGTGCCTTGGACCAAGTGGCTCTTGGGAAAAGATTAATTCTTGAACATGTTCTTGCACTTCTCTATTTTCTGTTTAACTTATTGTTAGTTACAATTTGACAAATGACTTACAATGTATACTAACCTTTTGTCCGAACTCTTTTTTGATTCAAGACTTACCTTCGAGGATGCCAATTGGAGTGGATAGAGGGTGAAATGGTCTTTATTACTTAGAGCATATGAAAGGGGGGCAAACATTGATGGTGAAGAAGTCGGTTAGTGCAATTTTATGGCATTAACACTTGGAGCATTTACCAATGAATAGTATTTCTCTAGTTCCTAGTTTATCTATTAGTTTTGATGGAAAGAAAACTATATTTTATGAGGCTTGTTGTAAGGCAAAACAAACAGGATTATTTTTTCCTGCTAATATGATTAAGACAAAGCATGATTTTGATTTAATACATTGTGATATTTGGGGATCATACAAGACACAATCTCTTTTTGGATCTCATTACTTCCTTACCATAATTGATGATTTCAGTCGAGCAACATGAGTTTTTCTCATGAACAATAAATTTGAAACTAAAGCATATTTGTTATAATTTTTTAATTGGTTAAATACTCAGGTTAAGTTACGAGTTAAAATCTTACAAATAGAAGATGGGCAAGAATTTAAGAATGAGGATTTACCATCATATTATTTTGATTATGGCATGGAGCATCAAAGTAGTTGTCCACGACAAAATGGAGTAGTCGAATGAAAGCATATAGATTTATTGGAAGGGCTCGGGCATTGCAATTTCAAGCGCACTTGCCTATGAAGTTTTAGGGAGAATGTGTCCTTACTGCAAGCTATTTAATCAATCAAATTCCTCTTTCTAGTATGCAAAATACAACCCCATATGAGAAGCTACTTGGTAAAGTTCCCAAGCATGAGTATTTGAGAAATTTTGGATGTCTTTGCTACGGACTTGAATAGAAAGCCTAGAGATAAATTTTCTCCACATGAAAAATTTGACATTTTTGTTTCATATCCAACCAGTCAAAAGGGATATAAAATTAATGATCTTGAGGATAAGAGGATTTATGTTTCACCTGATATACAATTTTTTCAAGACATTTATCCTTTTGTGGTCTCTCAAAACGCAAAGATGATGTCATATATTTATAGGTCAACCAATAAATATCCCCAACTATTTATAAAATCTAATATGCCTCCTTTCTCGATTTTGTAGGCCATTCGAGGATGAATGGTATTTTAACTGGTATCTTATGTAACAACCACCCTGTTGTTACAAGAGAAAATAAGTCAGAAACACCCCTCTTGCCTAGGTCTTGGAAGTAAGGTGCATGTTATGTGAGTGTTATTAAAATTTTGAAGTTGAGGAAAAGTCTGTGTGTAGGATATGGGAGCTACTGGTTATAGGGACCACTGCAGTACGGGGAAAAACTACTGCATCGAGACTGTTTGTCACTATCTGAGCTGGAACCCCGGATCGAGGCACGGGACCTCGAACCACGAATGGCGCTAAGTTGACCCATGACATGAATATAACAATTAAAGAGCATACATCCAAGAATAATATGATAACTGAAACATGAATAAGAGAAAGTCTGAATTACATAACAATCATAATAGAGTCGACACCCCACTAAGCTACAAATCTATATAATGTCTGATAAGCCTCTAACATGTCTGGTGAGTTGATGGAACAACATCCCCAACTAGCTCGCTAAAGTCTGAAACTGAATATAACACAATCCAATACTAAATTGAAGGTCCTTGAAAGATGAGTACTCACCAACGATGGGAACTAAGCTAAACTATGTAAAGCTGGACTAACGACGGAACTAAGTCTGATCGTCCGGACTTGTATCATGAAATGATATAGTATAGAGTATGCGGTTAGTACTTGAAATGTACTGAGTATGCAAGGTAAGTAAAAAATGTTGAGTAAATGTTAACTGAAATCTTGCACATAAATATAAATTCATATTTCATGAGAGCACGGACTGCATGCTGAAATATGAATCTAAAATATGTATAGTCATAAGATGAATATCATATCTAAATAGAATGACCTAAAGATAAAAAATAGAAATCATATGACTTGTCATAGCTGAAATCATAAGTAAAAGCTCATAAATTGATCATTGGGTCAAACTTGCTGTAAAAACATAATATCATAAGTCATGAATATGAATAACTGAAATCATGAGGAACAACGGGAGACTCATAATAATCGACACCATAACGATAGAGCTTACGTGATGCCTCAACTATCACACTCAAGTAGGCAGAGTCGTCCAAAACCTTCCCATGGCTAAGGACACTACCATGATAATGATATCAACCTGAAGGCCTCTTGAAAGTAGAGAAAACTCTCAAGGGAGATCTCAATGTAAATATATAAATCTATGTTGGTGTGTAGTTCTGAGATTGGGGAACCTTGAAACCCCAAGTCTACTCGGTGCTAGACACTACTCCCAAAAATATGTACAATGCTACCATCATTTTTCAACGAGCTGAAATCATAATCATATGCATTATCTGAAATATGAACATAGAGAATCTTGACTCCAAAATATATCATAAGTTGTAGTGGGAGTCTTGACTCCAAAACATATGATAAGTTGATCTTATTAGCCCTGACTGATCATGAAAACATACTTAACTTGTATGGGCTTGCCTAAATCTTAAAATCATGCATCTTAAAATAGACTTCGTAAGTCAAAATCATGGATTCATACATGGGTAATTTATAAACACTCAATCATGCTAGGCATCTCATCATACTTGAAATCATGAATCATAAACTTGACTATTTATAAAACTTGCGTAGTAGGACATAATTTTTAATAACTTAAAATCATGAATTTATAATCAATTTGTGTATAAAATCTATCCATAAATCTTAAAACGTGATTTGAAATATGAGGGGAATTAACCCATAGACATATCATGGAGAATTTCATAAAATTGGGTTAAAACCCTATAAGATCATATACTTGAATTAGAACTTGAATTCATGAACTTGAGAAGAAATTTGGACATGAGAGTGAAAAGAAACCCTCATTCCTACATACCTGGGTAAACTGATTCTCAACTTGTCTTTAAAAGCCCAAGAGAATTGGGGAAGAATTGAGAGAATTTCTAGATTGATCTTCCAAGAGAACTCAAAGCTTTGTATGCATGGGAAAGCCTAATGAATTGATATAGGCTAAACCCTCTTTAAAAACTCCTTTAAAGGCTCAAAACGACATAGTTTAGGACTTAGAAGCTTTGAAGTTACGAAAATACTCTTAATGATTTCACAGGAAAAATTACACTGCCAATTGCTACGACTTGTACCATGAGTCATACAATCCTCCTACGACTAGTGGTTTGCTCCCGTGGTTAGCCAGTCTAATTTTTTTCAACTCTCTGATTATTTCCATGACTCCTACCATGGCTCGTAGTTCCTTACTACAAGTCGTACAATCGCTTGTAGTATCAGCACCTAAAAATCTAATGATCTGCTACAACTCCTGACCACTAGTCGTACCCACACACCATGACTCATGGTAGGGACTCGTGTTTGGAAGGGTGAACTTCTGGCTCTCCATAATAGGTAATCCTATGACCTATACGACCACCTTACGACTCATATGATGAGTAGTACTGAGAGAAAACTTCCAAATTCTCTATTGAAATATATTTCAAATCCCGAATTTAGTCTTAAAAACTTTTGAAGTATTACACCATTACCACGGTCAAAGGCCGCCGTAACAGACCGAGAGAATTACTGTCGAGTTCGTTGTGGCGACATCTTGGGTGCTATAGCGGGTCCACTGACTGCTGCAATGGATGACGGGAGGCAGTAAATGGGTTTTAAGTGGTGTTTCAGGGATTTTATCCTATAATCCTAAGGCAGGAAGTTGGAGAGCTCTGGTATGAATTTTCAAGAACTAGGGAAATTTCGTATTTCAAGGTAAGATTTTCTTGTTAATCCTTCCATCTTGTGATTCTCTAACACCTAGAAATCAATGGGTGCTCTGTAATGGTGATATGAAAGTTAAAAATCCTAAAACTATGAAAGTAGGGTAAGTTGGTTGGGCGTTGAAGGTTATCGATTCCTAGGCTTGGAAGCATGAAATTATACTCTCTAAGGTGAATGTGATGATGTTAGTTCATCATTTCTATAATTTGAGACCTAAAGTTCAGTAGAAGTGGGGACTTTAGAATTAAAAACTACTTGAAAAAGGGTTTGAAGAGTAAAAACTCTATGAACCGGTTTGAATGATCATAGCGAAATTAGAGTGTGATAACTTATCTCGCAGGTAATGGTTAGAACCGTGAGGATGGGTAGAATGGGGAGGGGTTAAATTTCCAAAACCCTTATTTTTCGAAATAGTTTATTGAATTATCCTTTAATCTTTTTTTTTTCTAGATTTTGAACGTTCCGAATCATTGAGGAAAGGTAAGGCTCCAACAGAGTGATTGTTTTTCGAATCTTTCAATCGAGGTAGGTTATGGTTTAGAAGGAGTTAGACTTTATATAATGATATATATATATGTGTGTGTGTGTGTGTGTGTGTGTGTGTGTGCGCGCGCGAAATGACATGTGTATTGGTCTTTGGACATTAAGTGTGTGATAATCTCCTTGTTAAATTTTATAATTGACTTATTCTAATATGGTGCCATTACTTATGTAATTGGAATTGCATGTTGATAGATTATTTATGTTCTTTTGTTTTTTCTGAAAGTGATTTATGATATTTGAATGCTCAAGTTGACTGAGGTAAGATGAGACCTCCCAAGGGTCAAATAAATTGACTGAATGGTAAAAATCAAGATGTGTGAATAAAAGTAGATAACATAAATTTTCCTGAGATGAGTGGCTTGTGCCCGAGGCGAGCATTCGGGCGAGCGATTATGATTGAGTGGCTTGTGTTCAAGGGGAGCACCCGAACGAGCAGATGAGTGGGAGAGGGTACCACACTGGTACAATACATAAATTTTTAGAGTCCCCTGCAGGTCATGACTGGAAGGGACAAAAATATGACCTTCTTGCATATGTGTATATTGATGATTAGATTTGGAGTGTTGTGGTGATGTGACGGAGTCATGTGTCTGGCATATCATTTATTGTGTTATCTTATTGAGTGTAATGAAGTAAAATTATTTTGGAAGTGTGAGAACCGGAATAAGTTGAAATCATTCCTCTGTGCTTTATGTGTTAGTAATATTGATATGTTTATGATTATTTGACATTTATGTTCAGTATGACTTCGTGATGAGTTACGAAATTTGGGGTGAGTATTCCAGTATAAATTCCATGTTGTTATGGTATTTTGAATTGTCTACTGATGGCTACGAGTAGCTTAGATGGTTATGGTGAGCAGAATGTTGAGAAATAGTTAAAGGAAACTGTAGGTGTGCAGCTAAGTCGAGCTACTACCAAGGTAGTACCATTGTTGTCGTACCTATGCCACAACGGCAAGACCGTGGAAGTGATCAAGTGACTGCTGCAGCGAGGCCCAATCCACTGAGCAGGCCGAAAAAGCACCGTACACAGATTAATTTTGTGAATGAGTATTAATTGATGAATTTTGTGTTTTGAGGATAATCGCATGTTGTTATTTCCCTTTGGTATGTTTTATTATTTAAGATCGATCAATGATGCCTACCAATATTTTGTTTTTACTGATGCAACTCATGCACTTCTTTTTTGAGTGCATACCTTGATCCCAAAAGATCATCTTGACCCCATCTCTAGAGCAGCAGCAGATTCGTTGAAGGTGAGAGGATCATGATGTGCTGTTTCGATTCCACCGTAGAAGAAATATTTTTTACAGACATTGATTTTCTTGATTACTCCTTTTTAGATAGTGTTAGATAGATGTCCTCATGTACAATGACTTTCAGGTTCTGGGGATGTACTAGATAGTTTTGATGACTATATTCTTTAACTTTGTTACAACTTTCGTTTATTTTGTTCATGATGTGATTTACTCGTATTGCTTTCACAAATTTGGGTAAATAGTCGGGACTCATCTATTCGCCCGCCGGAGGAGATAGTGTGGGTGTGAATCACAACCACCTGGGTCATGACAAAGTTGGTATCATAGTGCTAGCTTCATTGATCTCATTAAACGAGAATGACTCTAGTAGAGTCTCGTGAATCAGTATGAAGACGTCCATTACTTATCTTCGAGAGGCTATAAGACTTTAGGAAAAATCCCTTCTTCTTTTATTTTCATGTTACTA
This sequence comes from Datura stramonium, assembly GCA_018107945.1. Taxonomy (NCBI): domain Eukaryota; kingdom Viridiplantae; phylum Streptophyta; class Magnoliopsida; order Solanales; family Solanaceae; genus Datura; species Datura stramonium. The sequence continues at coordinate 74,267 of JACEIK010000061.1, forward strand.
CTTGATTCCAATTGGTATCTGGTGATCCAAATTGGTATCTGACAATTCTTCTCTCTTTCTCTCACAGATAGTAAGAACACATGTAGGCGAAAATCTAGGGAAAGAACCCGAGCTAGTAGGAGCAGCCGCAGTTCACATCAAAGGTTGCAGGAAGAGGCTTGATGCTGCTAGAGTAGAGGCCCGCGCTCCTGCTCTGGTTTGGGATAGATCAACATCTCTAGTACCTCCAGTGGTTTAGGAAAGTGTGGCTTTAGAGGTAGAGGTTCCGACGCAGGAAGAGATTGCAACTACTCCAGCTTCCTTCGAGGTCCTAAATCTTTTAAGTAGACTCGTGGCTGATAGGGAAGCACCACTGACTTCTGAAAAGTAGTAGTCGGGGATACAATATGTAGCTGTTGTGGCTCCCCGCATAGATGACATTTCGGAGGATGTGATGTTTCCGAGGCCAGTAGCTGAACCGATAATGATTGGACAGGAGCATGAATTTTTTTGGAGGTTCAAGAAGATGAAGCCTTCCACATTTTATGGCACTGAGGTTGAGGATGCCTATGAATTCATCATCACCTACCACGAGAGACTCCACAAAATAAGGGTGGTGGAGAAGTATGGGGTGGAATTTGTCACCTTCAAGCTGATGGGTGATGCTAAGCTCTAGTGGAGAGCGTTCGTGGAGTACAGACCGGCGGGGTCACCACTACTGACTTGGACCCAGTTCTACTTCACCTTCTTGGATAAGTATGTGCCTCGCACCCTGGAAGATCGGAGGCAAGACGAGTTCACAACCATCAAGTAAGGGACCTCTTCAATTGCATTATATGAGGCTCAATTTCACTCACTATCCAGCTATGCTCTACATTTATTGCCCACAGAGAAGGAGAGGATCAGGCGATTTGTTAAGGTCCTGAATGTGGGCCTTCAGTTGTCAGCCCTTCAAATGGTCTTTGCAGGTAAGACCTTCTAGGATGTAGTAGAGTTCGTGAAGAATATGGAAGGGGTAAAACAAGATGGTTATGCAAGGAATGCCGAGAAGAAGGCTCAGAAGGTGGGTACTTTCAATGGTTCTTTTGCTAGGACTTCAATTCCCCAGGGTTACTCATGACGCCCTGTTCAGTCAACTATGCAGGTATCAGTCGGGGGTTCGCCAAGGACCACTCTACGGCCATCAGGTATAGTCAGGGGTACTCATATAGTTCGCTTAGATTTTGGGGATTTCCCTATTTTCTCCATTCTGACTCAGATATTAGTGATTGAGAAGGTGTGACATGAGTGCGGGGAGTATGGCCATATCCGCATATGGTGTCCCAGGTTTGGTCAGGGCGGACAGATTATTTCGCACCATCTCCTCGAGCTCTTATCCCTGTGGGGAGAGGAGGGAGTGTGTTCAGCAGGAACCTCCCATAATTAAGGAGGGGCAGTCAATTAACAGTTAGAGGTGGCAGCTAGTCATGTAGAGGAGGTGCTCAGATCAAAAGGGGTGACAATCTGTCTGGCAGAGGGGTTGCATAGCCCCATAGGGGCAGGTCTCAGGCAAGTAATCAGGCCCATTTCTATGCATTTCCTGGTCGACCCGAGGTAGAGGCTTCAGACGCCGTTATCACAGGTACAATTCTTGTATGTGATGAAATGGCTACGACTTTATTTGAGCTGCTTATTTTGTTGTAGGGTTGGATCTTTCTTGTGATGTACTTGCTAGTTCTACCCATGTGTCTACTCCTGTTGAGGATTCTGTGATTGTGGATAAGGTGTGTCATGATTTTTCGGTAGACTTTATGGGTTGTGATATTCGAGTACATTTGGTGATCTTAGATATGATAGATTTTGATGTGATTTTAGGAATGAGCTGGTTGTCTCCGTATGATGCCATTCTAGATTTTCATACTAAGACAGTCACCATAGTGATGCCAGGAACGACTAGTTTGGAGTGGAAAGGGAATTGTAGCCCTGCTCCTAAGAAGCTCATATCTTATATTCGTGCTCGAAAATTGATAGCACGGGGGTGTTCATCATATCTAGCCCATATTTGGGATATTAGTTCAGAGGGTTTTCTCTTAGAGTTGGTCCCAGTAGTTTGTAAATTCTTAGAGGTATTTCTCGCGGATCTTCCTAGCATGCTACCGGACCGCAACATTGACTTCTGTATAGATTTAGAGCCCTGGACCCAACCTATTTCTATACCGCCATATAGGATGGCACCAGTTGAGTTGAGGGAACTCAAGGAGCAGTTGCAAGAGCTGCTTAGTAAAGGGTTTATCAGACCGAGTGTCTCTCTGTAGGGTGTCCCGGTGTTGTTTGTGAAAAAGAAGGATGGTAGCATGCAGATGTGCATTGATTACCGTCAGCTGAATAAGGTAACCATTCGAAATAAATACCCTCTTCCTTGGGTAGATAACCTATTTGATTAGTTACAGGGGGAAGCGGTGTTCTCAAAGATTGACTTGAGATCGAGCTATCATCAGCTGAAGATTTATGCTGAGGATATTCCCAAGATAGTTTTTAGACCAGGTATGGACATTATGAGTTTCTAGTCATGTCCTTCGGACTCACTAATGCTCCACCAACATTCATGAGCTTGATGCACGGTATCTTCAAACCCTATCTATATTTTATAATAGTTTTCATTGATGATATTTTGGTGTACTCAAAGACTAAGCAGGAGCATGAGAATCATCTGAGAATTATGTTGGGGTTATTGAAGGAGAAACAGTTGTACGCCAAGTTCACCAAATATGAATTTTGGCTAGAGTTGATGTCTTTTCTGGGACATAAAGTCTCCAACTAAGGGATTAAGGGGATCCACAGAAGGTGGAGGTGGTTCGAAACTGGGCTAGGCCTACTACAGTGACCAACATACGGAGTTTTGTGGGGCTGACTAGCTATTACCGCCGATTTTTGAAGCGATTTGCAGCCATTGGCTTGGTGTTGACAAGGTTGACCCAAAAGAATGTTCCTTTTCAATGGTCCTAGGAATATGAAAAGATTTTTCAGAAGCTCAAAACCCTACTAACCACAGCACCTATCCTGGCACTACCGGTAGAAGGTAAAGATTTTGTAGTTTATTGTGATATCTCACGGTTTGGGTTGGGTGTTGTGTTAATGTAGGAAGGATAGGTCATTGCTTATACTTTGAGACAGTTAAAGGTGCATGAGAAGAACTTCCCACACATGACATGGAGTTGGCAGCGGTGGTGTTCACCTGGAAAATCTAGAGGCATTACTTGTATAGGGCCTGTTGCGAGGTGTTCACAGACTATCACAACTTGCAATATGTGTTCTCCTAGAAAGATCTTAATCTGAGGCAGTGGAGATGGATGGAACCTCTTAAGGACTATGATATTACAATTCTATATAACCTAGGGAAGGCAAATGTGGTGGCAGATACTTTGAGCCAAAAAGCTATGAGTATGGGCAGCCTGACTTGTTTGGAAGCTACCCAGCGCTTGATGGCCAGAGAAGTTTAGACCTTGGCCAACAGTCTGGTGAAACTCACATTGGCAGAGACAGGAGGGACATTAGCCAATGTGGAGGCTAAGTCGTCAATGATATAAGAAGTGAAAGCTAGATAGTTTGAGGATGCAAAACTGAGTAAGATTTGGGACAATTAGATAAAAAAAAAAGGGGTACTGAGAATAAAGGGATGTGTATGTGTTCCCTGGGTTGGTAAGCTGATCAACCATCCTATCAGAAGCTCACAACTTGAGGTACTCTATCTATCCCTAGATTACTAAAATGTATCATGACCTAAAGCGACATTATTAGTGGGCCAAGAGGAAGAGAGACATTGTTGATCATGTTGCTCGGTGCCTAAACTGTCAGCAAGTGAAGTAGGAGCATCAGAAGCCTAGGGGAGTATTCAAAAGAATGCCCATTCCATAGTGGAAGTGGGAGCAGCAATGGACTTCGTGGTTGGTCTTCCAAACACATTGGGGAAATTTGACTCTATTTGGGTCATTGTAGACAGATTGACTAAGTTAGCCCATTTCTTACCTGTACAAGTGAGTTACATTTTTGAGAGATTAGCCAAACTATATGTGAAAGAGGTGATTCAATCGCATTGGTTTCCAGTCTCGATTGTCTCAAACAGGGGTACACAGGTCACCTCCAACTTCTAGAGGAACTTGTAGGCTGAACTAGGTACCAGGTTGGGCTTGACCAAAGCCTTCCACCCGTACACAGACGGTCAGTTGGAGAGAATAATTCAGGTACTAGAAGACATGCTTCGGGTCTGTGATAATGATTTTAGTGGCCATTGGGATAAGTTTTTTCCTCTAGAAGAATTTGCTTACAATAACAGCTACCACTCGAGCATTGGCATGGCACCATTCAAAGATCTGTATGGGAGGAAATGTAGGTCTCCAATCAGTTGGTCCGATGCATTCGAGGTGAGACCTTGGGGCACTAACTTGCTTAAGGAGTCCTTGGAAAAGGTTTGGGTGATTCAGGAGTGACTGGTGGCCGCTCAAAGCAGGCAGAAATAATATGTAGACAAAAAGGTAAGAGATATAGAGTTCATGGTGGGAGAGAAAGTGTTGCTCAAATTCTCCCCCTAAAGGGGGGGGGGGCTGATGAGGTTTGGAAAGCGGGGAAAACTTAGCCCGAGATACATTGGGACATTCGAGATTCTTCGGCGTGTGGGGGAGGTAGCTTATGAATTAGCTTTCTACCGAGACTGTCAAGAATACATCCAACATTTCATGTCTTCATGTTGAAGAAATACCATGAGATGGGTCTTACATAATCAAATAGGATTCAAAGTTGCTTGATGAGAACTTGTTGTATGAGGAGGATCCCATGGCTATAGCAGATAGAGAAGTTCGCGAGTTGAGTTTAAAGGAGATTGCAATGGTAAAGGTCTAGTGGAAGAACCGTCCCATAGAGGAAGCCACTTGGGAGACTGAGGCTGACATGCAGAACAAATATCCCCAACTATTTATAGAATCTAGTATGCCTCCTTTCTCACTTTTGTAGTCCATTCGGGGATGAACGGTATTTTAATTGGTATATGACATAACGACTTTCCTATCGTTACTAGGGAAAATAAGTCATAAACACCCCTCTTGTCTAGGTCATTGGAAGTAAGGTGTTGTGTGAGTGTTAGTAAAATTTTAAAGTTGAGGAATAGTCTGTGTAAAAGAATGGGAGCTACTGGATACGGGGAACCACTGCAGTACGGGGAAAAATCACTACAGCGAAACCATTACCATGGTCGAAGGCCGTTGTGATGGACCGAGAGAATTATCACCGGCTATAGCGCCATCTTGGGCGCTATAGCGGGTCCGCTGACCACTGCAGCGGACGATGGGAGGCAGTAAATGGGTTTTAAGTGGGGTTTCAGGGGTTTTATCCCATAATCCTAAGGAACAAAGTTGGAAAGCTCTAGTGTGAATTTTCAAGGACTAGGGCAATTTCGTATTCCAAGTTAAGATTTCTTGTTAATCCTTCCATCCTATGATTCTCTAACACCCGAAATTCAATGGGTGCTCTATTGTTACACCCCATAAATTCTTGACATTTAGATGACCTATTCGCATGTTGGTTAAGAGTTTTAGAATGCCACACATGCTAGAAAAAGGCCCGGGGAAAGACCAGACAAGCGCCACATCGAACAATCGCAAGAGGAGGCTGGGCAGACCCCCTCTGCGATGGCCAACGTGTTACGGAGGGCTCACCTCCCCGATGGCCAACGTGCCACGGAGGTGAGGTTCAGCCCCAAGTATATAAATCCCCCACTTCGGCTTTTAAATGATAATTATCAAATTTCCAGAGAACAAACCAGAAAACAGAGGGCACGAGAGGTTTTAATGAAATTCCTTTTGTTTAAGCTATTAAATGCGGTCCAAACTTGAATTAATCTTGGGTAGTGAAGTATTAAGTGACGAGCCCGCAAGTGTACGGGTCGTGCAAGTAATATAGTGGCTCTTTTTAAGAACCGGATTATCGAACCCAAGGGACTGGACCCATTCCTCTAA
>JACEIK010000061.1:95773-111238 GCA_018107945.1 Datura stramonium
TTTTTCCTGCAAAACAACGCTAATCATGTTGGTTAGTATAAATTCACACTTCCCTACAATTTACATGAGAATGTACAAATATTATTGGATAAACAAGGCACAAACGATGCATTTGAGTATCACTTGGGCATATAAATATGCCCCAGATCAAGCCGTACAATCATCCCGTGGTTCATACCGAGGCTCGTAGTACAGTCCTGTTCTACAATTTTTCACCCATCAGTTTTTGTTTCACCTACACACTGAACACACATAAGTCAAGATACTTGGGTTGCCTCCCAAGAATCGCTTGATTTAAAATCGCGGCACGATTCATGTGGTTTGATTACTCAGACTTCAACAAACCACCTCTTGGATTGCCTCCCAAGAAGCGCCCAATTTAACGTTGCGGCATGACACAAGTCTCTTGACTACTCAGAATTCATCAAGAAACTCAGACTCATCCTCAATTGCTGACACCACTCTAAACTCATTAGGCTGCTTCATTGACCTACAGACATTGAAGTAACCTCCTCCTTGTTCAACCTAAACTTCATTTGTCCAGCCTTAACATCCACTAAAGCTCTCCCAGTGGCAAGGAATGGTCGCCCCAAGATGACAGGGACCTCGAAATCAACCTTTCAATCTAGGATCACAAAATTAGCTGGGAAGATAAACCTATCCACCTTGACTAGCACATCAAGAAGGATCCCCACTGGCTTCTTGACTGTGAGGTCTGCCATTAGTAGCCATATCATAGTCGGTGTAGGGGATCCCAAGCTCAAATATCTGAAGGTAGCTAATGGCATCAAGTTGATGCTAGCACCAAGGTCACACAAGGCCTTCGCAAACTCAAAATCACCTATCTTGCATGGAACGGTAAAGAAACCTAGATCTTCCTTTTTCTGAGCAAGGACCTGTAAGGCTATGGAACTGCAATGATGCAAGTTACCAACTGGCTCATAGCTCATGGACCTTTTCCTAGTCACTAGGTCCTTCATGAACTTGGCATACCCAGGCATCTGTTCCAATGTGTCGACCGATATTCACAGACAATTGTTTTAGCATTGACAAGAATTTCTAGAACTTTCCATCTTCCGCTTTCTTCTTCATCCTCTAAAGGAATGTAGGTGGTGGTGGTCGAGGGATAGGCTTGCAAATCTGTTGTCCCCCTTTTTCCTCGCCATTATCAGATTTAGACTCCTTTGCATCACCTGAAGCCTTAGTCAACTTAGCCTCACCTGTAATATTCCATTCATCAATCTCATCCTCATAATTCAGCTTAATCTCCTTCTGCCTTTCCATCTCAATTATAACTGGTAAGGAAGGGTCAATGGTGGCCTTTCCACTTCTAGTCATCACAGCCATATAGTGACTATCATTTTTTGAATTTTTGGACTGTGTTGCTAGGAAGTGTACCAATATGCCTTTGGTTCAGGGATGCAAACATCTGACCTAGCTGCTGCTCAATCTGCTTAATCGCTGTGGCATGCGATTCAACTTTCTGGCTCATGCTAGATATGTCTCCTCAAATGTCCTTTAGCTGATCATCTGTGGATTTTTCTTTCTTGAGCAGCTCATCCATCATGTTCTCCAACTTGAGGGTCCAATATCGTCCTCATGAGCCCTAGGAAGAACATATAAACCTATGCGGTCATTGCGGTAGCCATTATTCTTTCTCCACTCACCTTCTCTCTCACGAACTCTACTCCTATCCCTGTACCTATTCCTGTTGTAGTTGTCTCTGTACTGGTTCCGACCTTGATTTATGAAATCTTGGTGACAAATATCCTATTCATACCCTTGGGCATTGGCCTTAAAATCCGCCACCTGGTTGTCCAAAAAGTTTGCCTCCTCCTTGGAATCCGACTGCTCATACCCTAGTTCTTGACCCTGATCTCCCATTATATGCACCTTTTGAGCTCCAACACCCATAATGTACTTCATGAGCAGGTCCAAAGATGTCCTCATGTGAGCCAACTCCTGATCACGTTCCTCCTTTTTTCTGGGTTGATCCGCAGTCACCCTATAGCATATGTACCTACAGTTGCTTCAGCTTCCCTTGTGTGTCAGGCTCTATTTGTTTCGGTCACTCGATCTAGTATGATAGTTTCTTGCTCCCACAAGTGACTCATCAATAATCCTCCTTCCACTGTATCTGCTACAGCCTTATTGTTGTGCTATAAAATATTTCCAACAAACTGTCATCGAAAATTTTGTGATTTGGGCACTTGGTTAGCTTCTTCTTGAATCTTAGCCATGTCTCATGGAGTGCCTCAGTTTTCAACTGTCGGAAATTGTAGATCTCATCCTTTAGATGCAGCATCTTGGAAGGTGGGAAGAACCTTTCCAAAAAGGCTTGTTTTAGCTCCCTCTAGTTGGTGATGGAGTCTTCTGGAAACTCCGATAACTATAAAGTGGCCTCTCTAGATAGAGAGAATGGGAAGAGCCTCAGCCTGATAGCATCCTGACTCATACCTGGCAAGCTGTATGCCTTTCAAATCCCCATAAAGTTCATCAGGTGCATATTTGCATCGTCCGCTGCATGACCACTAAACACCCCTTTCATATTGAGCAACTATATCACGGTGATCGTGATATAAAACTTTTTCCCAACAGGCAAAGGTGGTGGCACAATGGCTCATGTTAACCTGACTTCATCAATATCCAGGTACTCATCGCCATCAAATTAAAGAGCATATCTATGGTCTCTGGTACCCCGTTTGAGATGGTCAACATTGTCTACCACTCCCTGGGGATCCTCGACTTCCTAAAGAGTAACTTGTCGTGCTAACTCTGCCTGACGAGCCTCAATGGCTAATCTGGCTTTCCTCTGCTCAGGGGTTTTATTGTTGTGCTCTATTCTTCTCAATGTTCGTTCTAGCTCAAGATCAAGTGGAATTATAGGGTTTCTGCTTCGTCGAGTACTTGACATTTACGAAGTGGCAACCTATGGGTGTCAAAAACAAAAGAAAAATGCAAATGAGGAAATAATGACTAAAAGTTAAACACAAGCAATTAATCTAATCCTAAGTCATATTCTCCGACAATGACACCATTTTTGATAACGCTCAAATTACACCAATATAAAAGTATGACCCGGACATTGTCAATAAAGAACCTAACTAGGTTAGGGTCGATCCCACATGGAATATGATCAGGATGTATAATAACGCTGGTATTTATACTTTCAATACATTTATTTCCTAAATGGGGTTTTTAAAGAGTAACCAAGTAATAGTATTGTAAATTGATGTTGTTGTCAAGTTTATGTAATTAACTAGGGAAGTGATCCCCATGGATTCATAACAACTTTGGGTGAATACACTAGTTAGCTATCTTAATACTTAGCCTGTAGAACTGATACCATAGGTTCATCCAAACAACTGATTTGTTTCTATTTGATGACTATACTCAATTATTGGATTAGGTCTCTTGAGTGTTTTCACTTTAATCCTTTATTAATTTGTTCCAAATTAACTATTCTGCGACCGCAACTCAAGTTATTCAATGAATTATAAAGTTCAAGGCTTTTTTGTTCTTCTCTTTTCTTAATCTCTACCTCTCTAGGTTCAAACAAGTAGAGAATTCGGGCAAGTCCTAACGTTGCGCTCAGTTAAGAAATGTTTAAAGATGAAGATAAAATAATACACACATAAGTATTGATTTTGAATCACTATATGCAAACCTTGGTTAGTTATTCCACCATGATTCCCACAACCCTAGTTGTGGAGGTTTTAGCCTCTCATGTTTATAAGGAATGAATTAGCATTCATGAAACAAATCATAATTAGAGACTTACAATGATGATTGAAATAAAATCCAACTGATTATTGCACAATTCAACTTCGAAGAATTCAATAACAATGAGTAATATCTCCAAGAATATCGGAAAACTTAATAAAAATCTCAAAAGTATCGGTTCTCTATCAAAAAGTCAGTCCCCTAAAAAAATAACCTAGAAAAATATTTATATAGATAATCAAAAACCTTTCCTAAATTAACAAGAAAACTGCTATAATTGTCGCCGCTAGATCCTACGAGTTGCAGCTTGTAGCTACAAGTTGTACCTTCCATCCGTATAATGTTAAGAAACTTTGAATTTGGCTAAATCCTGGGAGCTAGTATGACTTGTATAATGTTGTTACGAGTTGTTTCTATCATGGTCTGATACTGTGAAGTCTGGCATCCTCTAAATAATTCCACGAGTCTTGGGTACATTCGTACATTGATGTTACGGCTCATGTTATTCTCTTGTACCTTGGGATCTACCAATCAACTTTTTCTCTGAAGTTCACTATAGCTCGTTGGTACGAGTCGTATGTAGTCATCACGACTCGTAGCTGCTATCGTACCAGGATACTAGACAAGTGCATACTTCTGTAATTTTTCACGTTTGCTCTGGTACGGTTCATACAAACCTGGTACTACTCATACCAAGAGTCGTACTTTTCCATCACCTTGTGCAGTTCCTCTGGATCTTATCGCAGATGCATAGTACGACTCGTACCAGGATGGTATGACCCATACTGAGGCTTGCAGTTTCTCCATTTTCTGCACTCTTTTCACCTTTTTAATTAAGTATAACTCCAATACATAATTTCCCTGAAAAAACAGCAAAAGTGCATCATATCTATATAAACACACCTAAGACCATGCATATTTTCTTAGTTTTAAGCATCGAAAGTGCTGTAAACCCACAACAAATCAAGCCTCCCACCTTCTATGGTACTGAGACAGAGGACTCCTATGAGTTTATAATTGACTGTCATGAGAGACTCCATAAAATAGAGGCAGTAGAGAAGTAAGGCGTGGAGTTTGTCGCCTTCCTGCTAATCGGTGATGCTAAGCTCTGGTGGAGGGCTTTTGTGGAGTGCAGACCAGCAGGGTCACCACCATTGACTTGGACCCAGTTCTACTCCATTTTTCTGGAGAAGTATGTACCCCGTACCCTAAGAGGTAGGAGGTAGGATGATTTCACCACTATCGAGCAGAAGAGCTTTTCAGTCGTAGCATACGAGGCCCGATTCTAGTCCCTGTCCAGGTATTCTCTACCCTTATTGCCCACAGAGAAAGAGAGGATCACGCAATTTGTTAAAGGCCTGAATGTGGGGCTACAACTGTTAGCCATTCAGATAGTCTCTATAGGTAAGACCTTTTAAGAGGTAGTGGAGAATGTGAAGAATGTGGAGGGGGTGAAACAGGATGGTTACGCGAAAAGTGCCGAGAAGAAGGCTCGGAAGGTTGGTTTTAATAGCGGCTCTTTTGCCAAGACTCCGGTACCTCAGGGATACTCAGGACGCCCTGTTCAGTCAGCCTTGCAGGTATCAGCTATGGGTCCATCAGGGACCACTCCATGACCAGTAGGTATAGTTGGAGGTAACCAGATGATTCGCTTAGACTTCAAGGCTCGTCCTATTCCTTCGGTTCGAACTCAGCAACCGGTGATTGAAAAGGTGTGTCACAAGTGTAGAGAGTATGGACACATTCGCAAATGGTGTCCCATATTTGGAAAGCGTTGGGCAGATTATTCCGCACCCAGCTCCTCGAGCTCCGGCCCCTGCCTGGAGAGGAGGGAGTGCGTTCAACAGGGATCACCCCCAGTTAGGGAGGGGCAGTCAGCCAGTGATTAGAGGTGGCACCCAGACTGGTAGAGAAGGTGCTCAGACCGTAAGGGGTAGTATTCAGTCCAGTATAGGGGTTGCACAGCCTAATAGGGGCAGTTCTCAAGCGGGTAATCAAACTCACTTCTATGAATTTCCAAGTAGGCTTGAGGCAGAGGCTTCCGATACTGTTATCACAGGTATGATTTTTGTGTCCAACAAAATGGTGATGGCTTTATTTGATCTGGGTTCTACTTTTTCCTTTGTATCTGCTTATTTTGCTTTATGATTGAATCTCGCTTGTGATGTACTTGATACTCCTATCTACATATCTACTCCTATTGGGGATTCTACGGAGGTGGATAGGTTCTGTCGTTATTGCATCACTGTGAAGGTCATTCAGCAAGGAACAAATGACATTTCTCAAACATATAGTAATGTGCAATCCATAGTGGAGTTGAACCAAGGGGAAAAGGAAGGGATCAGTTCAAAGAATAGTTTGTTGTCCTCTAGAAGCTGATACAAGACAAGGAGGAGATCCAAGGGGCCAACCCCACCTTACATGATAATAGCTATATGGAATATTAGAGGGCTTAATCAGCCCTTAAAGCAGAAAGAGCTTAGGTTGTTTCTGAAGAAGAATAAGGTAGATGTGATGGACATTTTGGAGACTAGGTTAAAGGAGAATAAAGTAATAGGGATTATACAGAAGCTGGGTACTGATTGGTCCTCCTGTTGCAACTTTCCTATGGATTATAATGGGAGAATTTGGCTCTTGTGAAAGTTAAGCGTTCACCTCCAAGTGATTACAAAGCATGAGCAGTATATACACTGTCACCTACAAGATCAGAATGGTCAATTCAATGCAGACCTTACCACAATATATGCACAGAATGACTTGAAGATCAGAGAGGCACTGTGGCAAAATCTTATCATTGTTGGACAAAATGTAAAAGGTCCATGGCTATTATGTGGAGATTTTAAGAATGTGCTTTCAACAGAAGATAGAATTGGATCTACTGTCCTACCAGTGGAGACACAGGCACTCCAATCATGTATTGATCACCTACAACTTATAGGGTTGAGAATAAAAGGTGGTCACTTTACTTTTTGCAACAAACAAGAAGCAAGAAGCAAGGTCTACTCCAAGATTGATTGGGCATTTGGCAACCTTGAGTTGTTAACAAAATATGGGCATATTGAAGCAGATGTCTTGACTCTAGGGGTTTCTGATCACTCACTTATAATGATTCAGTTGATGCGGAAGGGAAGCACAAGGCCCAAACCTTTCAAACTTTTCATAACAGTGTTGAATCATCCATATTTGAGCGGGATCCTTGAAAATGTTTGGAAGGAAAGGATTAGGGGAACCAAAATATACCAACTATAGATGAAGCTAAAAGTTGTTAAGAAGGGATTAAAGCAGTTGAATACATATATAGATTCCTACAATCAAAATCTAAATCAGGCAAAGAATGATTGGAGAGAGTGCAAGCACCGATTATTACTCAGCCCCTTGATGCAAACTTGATTGCACTTGAGAGACATTGTTTAGCTGATCAAAAAGTGGAGTGAAGTGGAGGAACATGTTATGAAGCAAAATCCAGAGTTTTATGGATAACTGGAGGTGATGCCAATACCAAATATTTTCATGCTCAATGGAAATTGAGGACCAACAAGAACACTATTACCACTGTGTATAACCCTTTTGGTACTAAGGTACAGGAACCTCATATGGTTGAGGATGAATTTCTTAGCTTCTTCTCTGAGTTACTGGGAACAATTGTATCAAATTTGGAGTGTCCAAATGTGGTTGTCATCAAAAAGGGACCTTGCTTAAGTTACTCTCAGAGGTGTCAGTTCATAAAACCTATTATTGACCAAGAGATTGTTGAAGCATTCATGAGTATGCCGGTAGGTAAGTCACCAAGGATGGATAGATTTCCCATAGAGTTCTTCACTAAGAACTGGGGGATAGTGAAAGGTGATGTATTGGATGCTGCAAAGGAATTTTTTAGATCAGGGAAATTGCTGACATCAGTTAGTTGTACAATCATTAAGCCTACAAAGGATTCTAACAGGAGTTTGGAATTCCNGTATTGGATGCTGCAAAGGAATTTTTTAGATCAGGGAAATTGCTGACATCAGTTAGTTGTACAATTGTAAGTTTGATACCAAAAGTTCCTAATTCATCTTTTGTTAAGGACTACTGACCAATTGCCTGCTGCACTACAATATATAAAATCATCAGTAAGGTTTTGACCAACAGAATGAAAAAGGTAATTTAGTGGTATAGTGCATCCCATTCAAACTGCCTTCATTGAGGGAAGAAGCATCATTGATAATGTCTTTTATAGTCATGAAGTGATTAAATGATATACAGGAAGGAGCTGTCACCTAGATGTGTTCTTAAAGTTGACCTTAGGAAGGCCTATGATAGTGTTGAATGGAGTTTCTTGCAAAATCTACTAGCAAAATTAGGTTTTCCTCATCAGTTCATCAACTGGATTATGGAGTGCCTGTCTATAGTGAGCTATTCTTTAGTTATAAATGGGGGATTAACTAAGCCTTTTCAGGGGAAGAGAGGACTGAGACAAGGAGATCCAATGTCTCCTTATCCGTTTGTCATTTTAATGGAGTATTTGCACAGGGAGATGGATGTAATAAAGAAGCATAAGGAGTTCAGATATCACCCTAGGTGCAAAAAACTGGCAGTGGCACATATTTGCCTTGCTGATGATCTCCTGATGTTTTGTAAGGCTGAAAATAAGTCCATCTAGTTGTTAAATAGAGCCTTTTAGAACTTCTCAAGAATGTCTGGATTACAAGCGAATGTTGGTAAGAGTTCACTATCCATAGCAGGTGTCTCACAGAGTACTAAACAGAGTTTGCTTGATGAGTTGGGATTTCTAGAAGGGGAACTACCATTCAGGTATCTAGGAGTTCCATTATCCCCAAAAAAGCTCACTGTTGCCCAATGTATTCCTCTAGTGGAAAAGATCACTACAAGGATTGAATGCTAGTCAGCAAAGCCCCTCTCTTATGCTGGCAGACTTCAGCTAATCAAGTCAGTAATCTTTGGGATTCATACTTACTGGGCTCAAATCATTCTGCTTCCCAAGAAGATCATGAAAATGATTGATGCATTGTGTAGATTTTTTCGTGGACTGGAACTGGAGACAACTCTAGGAAATCACTGATATCATGGGAAAATATTTGTAGCCCAAAAGCTGTTGGAGGATAGAATGTCATTAAACTCCAACTATGGAACTTGGATGCTATATTGGAGTTGTTATGGGCAGTAACTAAAAAGGACTACTTATGGATTAAATGGTTAGATGCATACTATATGAAAGGTGAAACTATGGAAACTTGTGCAATCCCAACATAGTCTACTTGGGTGGTAAGGAAAATAGTAGAGGCAAGGAAGGTGATCATCTAGATACAAGGTGGTTCAGGGCCAATTTCTGACCTTTTACAGTTAATTGTCAAGTAGGGGAAGTTCTCAATTAAGGGTATGTATCTGAAGCTTCTTCCTACTTATCCAAAGGTGTTCTGGAAAAGTATTGCACTACAACAAACCATACATCCTCAACACAAATTCATACTTTGGCTTGCTGCTTGGAGAAGATTGGCTACTATAGATAGGTTACAAAGATTTGGCATTGTAGTACCAATGTAGTGTGTATTCTATGATACAAGTGATGAAACATTGGAGCATTTATACTTTGAATGTAATGTAACCGCCCAACTTTGGAGGAGAGTACTGATTTGGCTTGGTTTCAATAGAGCCCTAGGAAGCTGGCACGAGGAATTAAGGTGGGCAAATCAAATAGCAAAGAAGAGGACAGGCTTGGCAGCTATAACTTGTTGCGTGTTTGCTATGTTGATCAGCTCAATATGGAGGGAGAGGAATAGATGCAGGTTTCAAAGGGGAAGATTTAATCCATAAAGCTATATCGAGAAATTACAGTGCATGTACATATCAAGGGTCAGATTTTGAAGAAATGGAGGCTGGTGCTAAGATCGATTAAATGGTGTCCCTTAACATTGTCAATTAGTGTACTACTTAAGTAGTATTAGTAGATTGTATAATGCTATCTGTTTCTATTGAGGTATAGGTGGTCAGCTCCTATCATGCTTTGTAATGTCTCACTTGGTATAAATAAATGTTTATTTACCAAAAAAAACTTTATGGGGTTTGATACTCTGTTAGATTTAGTGATGTTATACATGGTAGGTTTTAATGTGATTCTAGGGATAAATTGGTTATCTCCTTACCATACATCCTGAATTGCCATGCTAAGAACGTCGCTATATCAGGCCTAGGGTCATCCAGGTTGGAGTGGAAAGGGAATTGTAGCCTCGCTCCTAAGAAATTCATCTCTTATATTTGTGCCCGTAAATTGATAGAGCAGGGGTGTTCAACATATCTAGCTCATATTTAGGATACTAGTTTCGAGGATCCTTCCATAGAGTCAGTCCTGGTAGTTTGTGAAATTTTAGAGGTATTTCCCGCAAATCTATCTGGCATGTCACTGAACCGTGATATTGATTTCTGTATAGATTTAGAGCTAGGGACTTGAACTATTTCCATTCTGCCATACAAAATGGCACCATCTGAGTTGAGATAACTCAAGGAGCAGTTGCAGAAATTTCTTAGTAAGGGGTTTATAAGGCTAAGTGTCTCTCTGTGGGGTGTCCCGGTCTTGTTTGTGAAAAAGAAGGACGGTAGTATGCGGATGTGCATTGATTACTGCCAGTTGAATAAGGTAACTATTTGGAATAGATATCCTCTCCCTCGAATAGATGACTTGTTTGATCATTTACAGGGTGTAGCGGTGTTCTCCAAGATTGACTTGAGGTCGGGTTATCATCAGCTGAAGATTCGTGCTGAGGATATTCCCAAGACGGCTTCTCGGATCAGGTATGGACATTATGAGTTCGTAGTCATGTACTTCGGACTCACTAATGCTCCAGCAGTGTTTATGAGTTTTGATGAATGGTATCTTCAAACCTTATCTATATTCATTCGTAATTGTGTTCATTGATGATATCTTGGTATACTTTAAGACTAAGAAGGAGCATGAGAATCATTTGAGGATTGTGCTAGGGTTGCTGAAGGAGAAACAGTTATATGCCAAATTCACCAAATATGAATTTTAGCTGAGTCGGTATCTTTTCTACGGCATGTAGTCTCCAAGAAGGGGATTACGGTGGATCCAAAGAAGGTGGAGGCGGTCCAAAACTGGCTAGACCTACTACGATGACCAAGATTCAGAATTTTATGGGGCTGGCTAGTTACTACCACCGGTTTGTGAAGGGATTTGCATCCATTGCCTTGGTATTGACAAGGTTGACTCAAAAGGATGTACCCTTCCAATGGTCCAAGGAATGTGAAGAGAGTTTTCAAAATCTCAAAACCTTGGTAACCACGACATCAATCTTGGCCTAACCGGTGGAAGGTAAAGATTTTGTAGTTTATTGTGATATCTCACGGTCTGCGTTGGGTGTTGTATTAATGAAGGAAGGATAGGTTGTTGCTTATGCACCGAGACAGTTGAAGGTGCATGAGAAAAATTACCCCATACATGAGCTGGAGTTGGAAGCGATGGTGTTCGCCTTGAAAATCTGGAGGCATTACCTGTATGTGGCCCATTGTGAGGTATTCACAGACCATTGCAGCCTGCAATAGGTGTTCTCCCAGAAAGATCTCAACCTAAGAAAGATGAGATGGATTGAGCTACTGAAAGATTATGAGGTGACAATCCTGTATCACCCAGGGAAGGCAAACGTGGTGGCCAATGCCGTGAGCCAGAAGGTAGTGAGTATGGGTAGCTTAGCTTGTTTGGAAGTTACTCAGTGGTTGGTGGCTAGAGAAGTCTAGACACTGGAAAGCAGCTTGATGAGACATTCATTGATGGAAACAAGTGGAATCCTAGCCATCATTGAGGCTAAGTTATCATTACTATAAGAGATAAAATCTATACAGTTTGAGGATGCGAAGCTAAGCAAGATTTGAGACAAGGTTCTGCGAGAGGAGGCTAAGGAAGCAGTGCTAGATGACAAAGGGGTCCTAAGGATAAAGGGATGTGTGTTTGTTTCCCGGGTTGATGAGCTAATTAAAACATCCTGGAAGAAGCTCACAACTCGAGGTACTTATTAATCCCAGGGTTACTAAAATGTATCATGACTTGAAGCAGCATTATTGGTGGGGCAAGATGAAGAGGACATTGTTGATTATGTCACATAGTGTTTGAACTGTCAGCAAGTGAAGTATGAGCACTAGAAGCCTGGGGGAAATACTTCAGCGAATGCCCATTCCGGAGTGAAAATGAGAGAGGATAGAATGGACTTCATGGCTGGTCTTCCTAAAATATTGGGGAAGTTTGACTCCATTTGGGTCACTATTGATAGACAAACCAAGTCTGCCCACTTCCTGCCTGTCTAAGTAACTTACAATGTTGAGAGACTAGCCAAGCTATATGTAAAGAAGGTGATTTGGTTGCACGGGTGCTAGTTTTGATTGTGTCAGACAGGTACTCAGTTCACCTCCCATTTCTAGAGGACTTTGCAGGTAGAATTAGGTACCAGATTATATTTGAGTATAACCTTCCATCCGAAGACAGATAGGCAGTTGAAAAGGACCATTTAGGTGTTAGAGGACATACTTTGGGCCTGTGTGATAGATTTTGGCGGCCATTGGGATAAATTCTTACTCCTAGCAGAGTTTTCTTACAACAACAATTATCATTCGGGCATTGACAAGGCGCCATTTGAAGCTCTATATGGGAGGAAATGCAGGTCTCCAATTGGATGGTTCGATGCATTTGAGGTGAGAACTTGGGGCACCAATTTACTTAAAGAGTCCCTAGAAAAGGTTTCGATAATTCAAGACGTCTGGTAGCTGCTCAAAGCAAATGGAAGCAGTATGCAAACAAGAAAGTGAGAGATATGGAGTTCATGAAGGGGGAGCAAGTGCTGCTCAAGGTATCCCCATGAAGGGAGTACTGTGGTTTGGTAAGCGGGGAAAGCTCAGTTCGAGATACATTAGGCTGTTTGAGATTCTACAATATGTGAGGGAAGTGACTTATGAATTAGCACTGCCACCAGGACTATTCGAAATACATCCCACCTTCCATATTTTCATGTTGAAAAAATACCATGGAGATGGATCGTACATAATTAAATGGGGCTCGGTGTTGCTGGATGAGAATTTGTCCTATGAGGAAGAGCCGGTGGTGATAATAGATAGAGAGGTTCGAAAGTTGAGATCGAAGGAGATTGCAACGGTAAAGTTCCAGTGGAAGAATCATCCTATAGAGGAAGCCACTTGGGAGACCGAGGCCAACATGCAGATCAAATATCCTCAATTGTTTGTGGGATCTGGTATGCTCTCTTCCTTACTTTTGTAGGCCATTCAGGGACGAACGACATTTTAATGGGTATCTGATGTAATGACCCGTACGTCATTACGAGGGGAATAAGCTTAGAACACCCTAACTGGCCTAGGTGGTGGATAGAAAGATGTTATTATGAGAGGTAATGAAAATTTTGATCTTGGGGAGTGGGTTGAGAGTAGGATTAGGAGCTACTGATTACGGGGGACCGCTGCAGCGGTGGGATTTTCACTACAGCGAGATTGTCGTGACAGTTAGAGTTTTGCTGTAACGAACCTGGAGAATAATTGTTGGATCCACTGTAGCGATGTCATAACCACCACAGTGGGTCCGCTGCAGCATAAAAGTGACTGCTGCAGAGGACGACGAGAATAAGAAAGTGGGTTTTAAATGGAATTTCAGAGGTTGTACCCCATTATTTTCAAAGCATGAACTCTTAAGAGCTAGAGACAATTTTTCCCTAGAGCAGCTCAATTTCCCTTCTCAAGATAAGAGACTCGATTTACTCCATCTTTGGTTGATTACTTAATAGCTAGGAATCAAGGGGGACCCCTAATGGTGATTTTTCTAGGAAGAGAACCCTAGGTTGGTAAAACTAGGGTTGAATCTTGGGGAAACTAATGGGTGTTGATTCTAAGTTTAAAAAGAGAGAAATACCACTTCCTAATGCATAGTTCTTGTAGAACGTGGTTCATGTGGAAATTTAGACCTAGAACTAGGTGAAATTGAGACATTATCCTTAAAGTTTCCTTAAAAAGGGTTTGAGGGAATAATGGTTAAGAATTGAGCCATAGGTAGAAGGGGGTGGGTTTGAATTCTCAAAACCCTTGTGTTGGTAGTAGATTATTGAATTTTTTTAATCTCTTATTGTTAGACTTTGAGCGTACGGAAGCGTTGAGGAAAGGCAAGGCTCCAACAAAGTGATTGTCATTCGAATCCTCCAAATTGAAGTAGGTTATGGTTTAGAAGGAGTTAGACTCTATATAATGACATGTATGTATGTGGAATGACAATATGTTGGATTGGTCCCCGGACATTAGTTGTTGTGATAATTTCCCTATTTAATTCCATCCCTGAAGTGAATTTAATATGTTGTTATTCCTGATGAGATGTATAATTGTTGTTTGAGATGTTATATGTGTTCTTTTGTATTGTCATAAAAGTGAATGATGAATTATTAGATAATCAAGTTGAGTGAGATAACATGAGATCTCCTAAAAGTCATAACAAAGGACTTATTAATAGTATATTTACTATGAGATTGAATGTGGATAATATGAATATCTTGAGATGAGTGGCTCGTGCGTGAGGGGAGCATATGGGCAAGCAAGATTGACTGAATGACTCGTATTTGAGGGGAGCATCCAGACGAGCATATGAGTGGGAGAGGGTACCACGTCGACACATTACATGAATTTCTAGAGTACCCTACAGGTCACGACTGAAAGGGTAGAAATAAGACCCTCTGGCATGTGCGTACACCAAAATTTAGTGATTGAGTGCTCATGGTGATGATAGAGGCGTGTACCCAGCATGTCACCATTTATTGTATTATTTGATTTACTGTAATATGGTGAAATTTGGACTTTGTATGTGTATCTAGTTAAACTGAACTCGTGGCCATGTGTGTGTAGTATAAATAATTGAGGCTCTGCAATGACTTGATGGAAAGAATGGTTAAAAGAGAAATTGTGATTGAGTTTTGAAATTTTTGAGAATGATTCATTCTATACCTTATGTGGTTACGTAACATCTATCGTTGCCGATGACTGTGAAATGCCTGGATGATTATATTGATGTATAGGTTGTAAAAGTTAGAGGAAAGTTGAATGTGCAACTAAGTCGAGCTACTGCCAAGGCAGTACCGCTACAGCAGAACTTGTTTCGGTGTAGTGAGATCATGGCAGCGGTCAAGCGATCGCTGCAGCGATGGCCAAATCTAGTGAGCAGGCCAATTAGCACCTGAGTAGAAGTAATGTCTAAAATGAGCATGGCTATATATGAATAATGTTCTTGATTAATTGCATATTATTGTCTGTATGTATGTATGTTATTTATGTAAGGTCGGCCGATGATGCCTACCAGTAATGTGCTTCGTACTAACGCTACTCCTGTACTTCTTTTCTGAGTGAAGGATCCGATTTCATAAGTTCCTCTTGACCTCACCTTTAGGGCAGCAACATACTATTTGAAAGGTGAATGATGCTGGATGTCCTGTTCTACTCCTCCTCCAAAGATGTCTCTCGTCCGAACATTTACAGTTTTATTTATTTTTAGGTTTGAACCAATCTTAGACAATGTTGAATAGACGTCTTAAAGTGCAATGACAATCAGGTTCTTAGAATACTTTTGTAGGAGTTGGTTTTTGATTTCTTTAAGTTATATCTGTCACGCCCCGCCCTGGGGGGTATGACTGGCACCTGGTGCCCTAGAAGGACCTGGACTGCTAACTGGTGGGCCTAGGCACATCTGGTGCCTGGCTA
>JACEIK010000061.1:121029-144035 GCA_018107945.1 Datura stramonium
CCGTAGGAATGCTCCCTGCTGCTAAATACCTCGGTACCTGAGGTTAATTTAGATTTAGACTACATTTGGCAGCGTAATCAAACGATAATATATTCACCCTCTTCGTCACTTTCTGTTTGCTGCGTTTTCTGGAAGTTTAATTTAAGTAATGAACTTAAAAACCGAAGTGGGGGGGCTTTATATACTTGGGCCTAGACAGGCCCAACGTGTCACGGAGCCAACGCGGTGGCCCCGCCTCCGTGACACGGCGCCATCGCAGAGGGGCTCTGCCCCGGCTCCTTCCGCGATGGTCCGACAGTTTTCTCGTCCGATCTTTTCCCGGGCCTTTTTCTAGCACGTATGGCTTTCAAGTATGCTTAACCAACACGCGAATAGGCCATCTAGGTGCCGAAAATCTTACGGGGTGTAACAATATCAATGACATATTTCCTTTATTTTTAAAAATGTTATATTTAGTTTGGATGTTGCGGTTTTTTGGAGGTAATAGTTGGGATTGGTTGGTTGGCCCACTGGGGGTTGGTGTGAGTGCCAATCACAACCATTCGTATCGTGACATGAGGCTGAGACTGAACACCCAAACCTATATCATGAGATGATATAACACAAAAGTATGCGACCAGTACTTTAAATGTATTGAGTATGAAGGATAAGTAAAATATGAGAGTAATAACAACATGCTAAAAATCATGATTCCTGAGATAGTCATAAAACATGAGCCCTTCATCATAATCTAAAGTATAATGACCCAAGGTTTTGAAGTCAAAATCATAAAGCTTAACATATTTTAAATCATAAGTAAAACTTGTAAACTGATCAATGGGTCAAAAACACTATACTACATGGAATCATAAAATATTGATCATGAATAAATGTGAAACATGAGGAACAATGGGAGATTCTCATAACCAATATACTCCAACTGAGCATCATGATGCCCGACCTATAACCCTGGTTGGGAGGGTATCTATACCTTGCCAAGGGTAAGAGACATGAAGGCATGATATCACTCATGAGACTAGTAGCATAAGGGAGACACTCTCAACTGGAGAGCACCCCTTAACTAGGGGCAAAGGAGACACTCTCTACTGGCGAGGATTCCTTATTCTATAGTGACAAGTAGTTCTGAGACCTGGATGTATTGAACCCTGACCTACTCGATGTTAAATATTACTCCAAAAATCATACATAGTGCTCATAATCATATATGAAACATGAATTTTTCATGGACAAGTTTAAAAATACGATGAATTCATAAATTTCTTGACATACGTGAACTAGCTATGAAAACAATGCTGAAAATACAGCCATGATACATAATTAAGCTTGGCATTCATGAGATTCATACATATTTGAGCAAAATCTTGCTAACTTAAAAATAGAGAATAATGAGAGCTTTTTTAAAGAAATCATGTGATCATAATTATAAATCATAAGTAGGATCATGAGAGTATCAATTCTATAAGAGATCATAAATTTTTTGCATAAAAGGGTCTAACCCTTGAAATCATGAAAATAATAATTGGAGACATGGAGGACTTGAAATCATGGAATTAGACTTTAGATAAGGCATGAGGGTGGAAGAGATCCCCTATTCATGATCCCACTTACCTGGGATTTGATAAATTCTTGACTAGACTTGAGATCCAAGAGAATTTGGAGAAGATGGACCCTAGCTTCTTGAGAATCCTTGAGAGTTTGATATTCAATCTATGGTGTTTTTGAAAAGAATGGGAGTTTAGGCTAGATTTAACCCTTCAATACCCTCTTAGGAAATTCAACACGATCTGGTTTAGGAGTTAAAAGCGTAGGAAGTTACAAAAATACCCTTAGAAACTCGCATTTAAAATCTGTTCATCCAGTGCCACGAGTCATACCACAACTCGTAGTGATCCTTCGTGGCCACTGGAGCCATGTTGGTCAATCTCTGAACCTCTTCTCATGACCCCTTAGTACCATTCGTACCCTCATGGTACGATCCGTAGATTTCTCTCGTGGTTAGTAGGACAAATTTTGGTTGCTCCTCCAACTTCATCTCACGAGTGGTGGTACGACTTGTACCACCTCAGTACCAATCGTACTGAGACTCATGGTTACTGAAACAAATCTTAAAAATATCTTTGGACCCCTCATCACGAGCACTTACCACGGACCTTACCTCCTTACCACCACTTGTGGTCCCGTTTATCCTGAGACAAATTGCAGATTTTTTTGCTGATTTCTACTCCAAGTTTAAGATCTGATTTTAAGGACTTCTGAGGTGTTACAAGATTGGAAATCACTAATGACTTTCCACAATCATCGGTCAATGTCTTCTAATATGGTAAAGAAGGGGTATATATGATAGTTGAAAAAAATCAAGAGATAGAGCAATTGAAAAAAAGTGTTTTCTGAACAAAAAAATTGTGGAGATGGGAAAGGAAAAATTTATGAAGAAGATGGGTTAAAAAAGAGAAGTTTGGTGGTTTAATCAAGTTATGTAGAAAATAGAAATCATCATTTTCTCAACATTTGGTCTCAGTTCATAGCCAATTGTAAAAGGGCATATATCTGGAGCATTAAATGCAAAGGGGCGTGTGTCACATCAAAGTGATAATTAGCTTTTTGTTTGCTTTCTCTCTAAAAATTAAAAAACATTTTCACTTTCTAGTCACAAACATTTAAATAATCAAAAAGTGGGGGGAATATGTCTACAGGATAAAATCGGGCTTGACGAAGGGATGAATTAAAAGTTGACACATGTCAAACACGAGCCAACATAAATTGTATTAGGGAGGCCAGTAGGAAATGATTTCGTACATAGGGAGTCTGGTATGCTACCACTAATGACCAGTTTTTTGACAGAAGCCCGTATAACTTTGGAGACATGGTACGGGGTATGAGATACAAGTCGAATTAGAGTTATATGAATAATAAACCATTAAATAAAATTCTGAGATCGTTGCCAATCATTACTCAACAATAATAATGAGCAATGATAGGCTTTATGAGGGTATATGTTGTAATCTTGTTCTTCGATACATATGGCTATAAATAGAGTCTTACCTTCTTGTTGAAGAGGATCTTAATTTCATTCTTACACAAGCATTGTACTGAGTTCTCAAAGTCACTAAGCTCTTACATTTACAGTGTTCTAAAGTTGCATTTTATTGTATCATTGTCAGTCAACCTCCTCGTTCTCAAAGTTACTAAGCTCTTATATTTACGGTGTTTAAAATTGCATTTTTCGGTATTATTGTTAGTCAACTTTCTCGGAATTCAGGACAACTCTATCTTAAATCTTAGTTTAAATTGCTCAATTACTTGTTTATTGTTCATTGCTTACAAGTTAGTTCATCATAATCATATTATTTGGTCAGTACAACTCGCGTGCCCTTATGCAGAAAGTAATTATTGAAATTATATGTTAGCCATGAAAATCTTTAAAGCAATTCTTTGGATTAGAACCTAGATAAATCCCTAGTAGAATCTCCATTCTGTTATGATGTGTATAAATTCAATTGTACCATTTTAAGAGTAACCAAGAACCTATCAACATTCACAAATAAATAAATAAATAAATAAATAATATCTCTCTAAATTAAATCACATAGAACAATAAAGAGTGTAACTTATACATATTTTGCACCATCAAATCACTTAGAAGATATCTACAAGTAGTTTTCATACAAAGTAGGATTTGTAATCTTGTAGTTAAGGCCAATTAGTTTGCTACAATTGGTAAATATGATTTAATTTGATAAAATAAATATGGTCTCATAGTTTAAAAACTATTTACGGCTTCGACGGATATTAAACTCATAAAGAAAATGGGAGTCTCAAATCTATTGAGTTAGAACTTCCTCCTTGGCTAACTACCAGGAGGAAAGAAAATACAATATTCCTTCTTCACGTCATCTTTTAGACTTGAATGTATAGGTATATACTCTCCACCTGCAATTTTTTTGATAATATATTTGGTGACAATTTCTTTCATTAATTCAACTTGATTTTTTAATGAATTTATGAATAATAATCAAATATTAAATACTTAAGGAAAATATATTGAGGAATCAATTTTTCACCTTTCATTTTTTTGTATAAGTGCAAGGGCAATTTCTTTATTATTCAAACCTCATCTCTCAATGAATTTGTGAAATAATCAACATCAAATACATCCTCAAACCCACTACAATGGGAAATATGGATTTTCAATGATCATTTTTCTTAATTTTTAATGAAACAAAGAGGTTTAAAATATCAAAAGAATCAAATAAACCAATAAATTCAAATAGAAATAGTTTGTATTTTAACCTATGAGCTTTCCACAATGAAATGAGATCAAATTTTAAGACTACAAGTACAACATGCATATACCTTGCTGTCACGCTCCGAGTCTACACCCTGGACGTAACACGGTACTTGAAACCACAAGTGACCCCAAGTCAACCCCTGGTCTATCATTCACTAGCATTCTGAGTAAACATGCATAGAAGAACTTTTAAATAAAATCATAAAAATATTTATGAAAAACAAGTCTGAAAATATAAAGTTCAAAACACTTGAGTAATAGTAATAAATCTGAAAATCATGTCTGTCTGAAAGTCATCTATTGAGGAGTTGCTGGGACAAGTCCCCAGGTAACTCTAAGTCTAACTGAAACTAATATATTACTGAAAGAAAGAAATAATGCCCTCGGATGATGAGGACTCACACTTCAATTGCTGAGATGGAGAATCTGATCTGCGACGTCTAGCGGTACTGAGTCTGAGAATCTGCAGCTGTATCATAAAACGATACAACATAAAAGTATGCATCATTACTTTGAATGTACTGAGTAAGTGGGAGAAATATAAATAACATGATAGAACTGGTACTGAACTGATATGACATGAAATGATCAACTAAAATGCTGAAAACTGACACAACTAGTATAAAAACTGATATGGTCAAAAGTGACCCTGGCTGATGGTCATAAACATGCCTAAGTCTGAGATATTGAGTCTGAAATGTTGCACTTAACTGATCTGGACTGAAGAATCTGAGAATAAACTGAACTGACTAGTGGGAGAGGCTATAACCGACATATAACCACGTGAGCTAGACATGAAGTCCTATGTATACACCTCACAGGTAGGATCCAATATACCTTGCCAGGGTATAAAGGCATAGATTGTGAGAATCACTGTCAAAGGGGGCCATGAGGCCAAGTAAAATATAACCTATGGTGGCAATGTAGTTCTGGAACCTGGGTGCGCTGGAACCCCGACCCTTACGGTGCTAAGTCCTACTCCCACTAGATAATTCTGTTACTACTACTACTGACAAGCAGATAGCTCGATACTGGGGTCCAAGACTATACTGACCCAGGAATACTGTCAGAGAGTTCCCTGAGCGTCTTATAGGACCATATTTGGAAACTGAGTTCTAAGACTGGTCAGAGTTGCTTATCTGGAAGCGTCGTAACCGTCTAGAGAACAAATTGATAACTAAACTGGGGTCCGAGGGCTGGTCAGAGCTATAACTGGAATGTCATGACCGCCTAATGGACCAAATAACTGAAATTTGAGTCTGAGTTTGATAACTGAGAGGCACCACCGACACCTCGGGAAAAGACTATAGTCAAACTAATCAGCTGATATTACTGACTAACATTGAAACATTCTAATACTGTGATTGAAACTGAACTGACTTTCCTAAGTGATACTGAGTAAATAAATTTCTAAATGAAACTGAGTTTCTGATACATACAAATACTACAGGAATTTTCTAACTTTGAAGGATTTTAGAGCATGACTAAATAATCCAACAAACACACAGGATTCTAGATTCTGCTCCAAAGTTAGGCAAAAAATCTTACTTCACTGGAATGGGCATCATTTTAGTCACAAGTGGAAATTAACTATAATGAACATAAATTTGAATTCCACAAGAATTAATCAAGAACCATGATGATATCTTAAATTTCGTAATTTCAGGGTTAGAACCGAAAGTTAATTGAGAGAGGGTTCTGGGAGAGGCAAGGGGAGAACAATCTCCTTGCAGAATTCCCACATACCTGACGAAAAACTAAGAGAAATAGCTTGAAATTTGGAGAAGATCAATCTGCCCTAGATGATGCCCTGAACTGCTCTGAAAGAAATTCTACGCTATGTTTCTTGGAGGTCTGAGTGGGGAATATGGGGAGAAATCGTTGATTACCCCTTCTAAAACCCCTGAATGAATCCCAAACGACGTAGTTTAGGGATTAGGTAGGTGTAATTTTACAAGAATAACCCTGAAATTTAAATCTAAAATCTGGCCGCCAGGAACCAACGGGCTTCAGAACGGGTCGTTGGTCAAAACGACGGCCCATTGAATCCAGCCGTGGTTTCTGGGTTCAGAAACTAGGTTTACTGGAGCTATTCCACAATAGGGTAGAACGATCCGTTGTAAGAAACAACGGGCCATTCATACCTTCCGTTTGTACTGGTGAGAAACAGGGCCTTGAAACAACAGTCAACACAACGACTCATTGGTAGGACTAACGGGTCGTTGTATATACTTGTGGTCTACACTGCAGGGGCCTGGAAGCAGACGACGAGTGGTCACAACGGCTCGTTGGAGTCTACCACGAGCCGTTTTTCCCTCTCGTTGTCTCAGGGAAGGGTCCGGTAGACCCCTGAACCCGGGATTCAACGAACGACAGGATGACTCATTTTTAGGAACAACGGATCGTCCTATGTCTCGTTGTTCCCCCTCGAAGGAAGGCTTCTACTAACCACGACCACTTACAACGGTTCATTGGTTCTACCAACGGTCCGTTGTGGGGGTCGTTTGAGACAAAAAAATTTCTGGTTTCTGTGATTTTTCATGCAACGTCTGAATTTGATCTAGAAAAGTTTCGGAGTGTTACACTTGTAGTCGCCACGATGTCACATATCTATGAACCATAAAAGATATAAATAGATTATAAGATAAACATCTGCATAAATTTGCTCATATTGCTGATCTCAAACTCGAATGAATTATGAAAAAAATTATACTAATTTCTAAGTAATTTGCGATGAATCTTCACAATACATATATTATTGATAAATAAAACTATAGCAATTTAAGGACTCATTGCACTTGTTTAAGAGGGAAAAACAGGTCACTTACTCCAACTCTCATTTGATTGAGTCTGATTTGAAGAAATCCATAAATATTCATTATTTTTGTAATCTCCCGAGGGAAATTTAAGCTAAGAGCATATGAAATAAATAAATAATAATAAATTTAGCTACTAAACATAATTTTTTATACTGTCAAGCTATTAAAAGATAATTTCATGTAAGTATTCATAATAAATAAAATTAGTAACTTAAAAAAAAGATAATTAACTTCTACAACATGCATAATATACTTGAATGTTTGTAATGTCAATAGAAATAAGTTAAAATTGATAATAGACTATGCGATAAATTATTAAGTATTAGTATATTGTATCTTTTTTTTTCTTTTGTTAAATATTTCAACAATGCAAAGGCTTGAATGTTTTCATTTTTTTCGCTAAATTTTAAAAAGAAAGTAAATAATTTTTAGACGTATAAACTATTATAATAAAAAGGATGTTGATGATGTTCTAGTGCATTTACTTTTGAGAGGTAAAATAGAAGCATAATGAGGATGATCCTCTGAGGTTGAAATTTGATGTTTTCATGTATGACCAAACTTTATTAATTTCACAATGCTGAATAAAATCAAGAAGAACGTAACTAGTAGTCATAGCCTTGATGATCGAGTTGCTCGAGGTTTAGCAGTCAACCTTTCAGCTTTCCCTGTTTTCTATTTCTAAACAACTTCAACTCCATTCTTAACTAACTTCTTCTAATAAATAAAAAAGAAAATGTATATGAAACACATGTTTTAGTAGCATTTTGAAAGAAGAAACAAATGCCCCACCCCATAAAAAAAAATAAGCGAAACCTTGAAGATGAGGGTGCAATTACAGCGGAGACAAAAAAAAACACTAAGTTAAAAAAAATAATGGGGTAACCAATCAAATGTAGCACGTAACCTCAATGGATGACCACCCAATACAAGAGCGCTAGGGAAACTCATTGACCAGAAAGAATCCTTATGGTCCATTGGAGCTTCAATCAGCTAATTATACTACATACTACATATAAGATAAAATATTTTTTTTTTATATATGAATTTTCGGATTTTTTTTACACAAGAGAGATACGAACTATGATTTATTACTATTAAATCTAAGAAAATATGAAATTAGGATTATGATCATCATAATTTCTTAGTGACATTCGGTGATTAACTAGAGTGGATATGTTTAGGGTTACGTATGCAGGTTATTGACCCAATTACCTCATCCAAATATTTCTCAACCTATTCAGATAGATATCACTCTTATAATTTCAAACCAAGAGTATTAACAATTAACATTAATCATTAGACAATGGTTAAAACTTGAATCGTTATTATCACTTCTTTTTCCAGATTTATACCTCTTACTCACGCAAGTCAAACCTACGGTTTATTCTAATAGTTGCAACCATTAGAAATCATTCAAAATGAAAGAAGTGATAATGCATACGATTACCCCAAACTAATCCACAAATCAATTACAAAACTTTGTCAATCGTCTATGAACCATACAACCCTAGTACTGGAGCTTAGCCACACGTGATAATTGAAATCACAACAACAATTATATTCATCAAAGAAGATTCAACTTACAAAGAAAATCTGAAACCTTGATTGTAACTCCAATAATACGATAATATCTTTTGAAAGTAACGTACAAAGTCAATATATTTCTCTCCAAAATTCGGATAATGAAAAATAACCTAACTCATTCTATTTTTATTCTTAAATAATTCAAACATACACTTTGAAACGGAAGCCCGCTTTTGCCAGACGACTGAATTGAAAATCCGTCACTTGGACCGTCACTTGGACCGTCACATGTTGCTTTGTAGTAGCTACTCAAAGTTCTTTTGAACTGGAGCCAAGTTTGACAGTCCATCACAGACACTGTCAGAACAACTCTGTCTATTGAGATCACTGCTTAAGGCCGACAATGGATTTGACGCTCCATCACTGAGTTGACGGGCCGTCAAGTGATCGTCACCTTCATGTACCCTTTTGTGGAACTTCTGGAGTGTGACTCTAGGGTTGACAGGCCGTCACAATGTTGACGGTCCGTCCGAATGGACGTCACTTTGCACTTCTTCGGCCTTTTTCAGAACATCTCCAACTTGAGACTATTTTTCTGTACAAGCAACACAAAGACAATTAAATCTAATAAAAATTGCTCAAGAACTCGCATTTATTCGTAGTTAATAGCATCAAATGTGTTGTAAGTTTTTGGCACATCAACTCCCTCAACTTAGAATATTTTCTTGTCCTCAAGCAACACACAACTTATAAAATCAAAGTAAAAGAGATATATGCTAAACTTCAGCAGACATCAGACTTAAAACAAATTTTACAAGTGCAAATCCCATTTACCAGTGTGCATATGGCAATCATTCAACACATTGACTCATGAGAATCTGAGTATGACATTATGATATCAAAAAAACACTTTGCATACACCAATAGTAATTATCCAAATAACCAGCAATTAGCAGTACTCTTTTAGTGCCCTCACCATAAAGATGCCCCAACTCTCACACAATTATTTTCATTGGGACTAAAATAAAAATAATATTCCAACAATGCACATACAATTCCATAAGCTTGCCCATATTACCGTGAACTCCAAGGTTTTAGACACTTGACTAGGATCACTATAGGACTTTGTTGGATTATAATATAGGCTTGGGGATAGGTATGGTACATATGGACAAAGTGACTTTCCTCCTTGACATTACATTATTTCTTTTATTCCACTCCTATTTTCTCTCCCTTCTTCTCTTTTATTCATTTTTCTTTTCAACTCACGGGTGTGGTTTTCACTTTTTATTCTCTTTTCCCTCTTCAAGATGCCACTAATTTTTCTTATTTTTTTTCTATTTATTTTTCTTTTCTTCTCTTTTTCTTTCTTTATTTAGTCTTACCACATTCGCTTCTTTGCGACCATCAATTTCTATTTTTTCACATACAAACCTTTTTATGCACCCCCTACGGTAGCCACCCTCAACTTAGGTAATTTGCTTGAGTTGAGGTACACAATGTCTAAGGAGGGATCAGGGTCAAAACAGGTTCACTATAAAACAGTGGGAAAGTAAATAGGCTAATGAATTGAATGGGTCAATTAAGCTCAGCCTCAGGGATCAAAAGATTATTCACATTGTTTGGCAGGCATATAGGCTCAGTGAACTGATCACAAAAATGACCTATGATCCTTTCCTATTAAGTTATCCTAGGACCTCAGTAAGATAAACCAGGCAAATTCTATATGCATGCACAAAGCAAGAACAGTAGCAAATTAGCTCTCACACACCTGACATAGAATTATACTATCAACTGCTAATTATCAGAATGTGCTCTAGCTTAAGCACCTTGCTTTTAGGGGTGGGTGTTTGACCGGTTCATTTTTTTAATTTTTAATTTGTAAAATTAATAACCAAAACTAAATTGAAATAATTTCGGTTCGGTTAATTTATTTTTGGTTTTTAATTTTAAAAATCGGGCACACAGCCACACACCGAGCAACCTGCATCGGTGTACTGCAACAAGCAACATGTAGAATAACCAAAAGAGAAGCACCAAAATAGACCAGAATCAGTAACAACAAGGTATAATAACAAAATAAACCCCTACTATACACTCTCTGCTTGGAACACAATCTTCCTCTAACTGAATCTTGTGCGTGCATAATCTTGGAGGGATTCTGATAATATCAGCTATAGACCACCCAATTGCCTTTTGAACCTTTATAACACATAATCTAGGGCTTCAACCTGCCACTCTAACAAGTCAGCTGCCATAATGACCGGGATTGTTTTGTTATCTCCCAAGAAAATATAATATAAGTGATTGAGTAATGCTTTCAACTCTAGCACTGGTGGTTCTTCAATAAAGGGCTTCGCTGGAGGAGTTGGTCTATTCTTCAAATCCAAATCTAGCTTCTTCGAAGCATAAGAATAAGATCCCATCCCTATTAGAGCATTAATGATCTCTTCATACTCTCGGATGTCTGTCACCCTCAAAATTCATCATCACTGCAGCCAGAGTTTCGACTGCAAGTCTATCTTCACTGGGTACTTCAACTACCCCTTCATAAACAATGTCAATCACCGAGACTATGTCCATATCTCTCGATTGTTTCACGGACTGGCAAACATTGAACCTCACCTCTTTATCATTCAGTCTGAACTTTAATTCACTACTCTCCATATCAACCAATGCTTGCTCGGTTACTCAGAATGGCCTCCCTAAAATTATAGGGACTCTAAAGTCCACTTCGCAATCCAAGATTACAAAGTCAACAGGAAATATAAAGTTCTCCAATAGCACATCGTATAGAATCCCCACAGGCCTCTTAACTAAATGGTCCGTCATTAGCAATCTCATAGTAGCTGGTTTAGGGGCTCCCAAGGCCAATTGTCTATATATCACCAGTGACATCAAATTGATGTTGTCACCAAAGTCACATAATGTTTTGGAAAAATTAAATGCACCAATTGTACATGAAATAGCGAATACACCACGGTCTTTTTTTTCTAAACCAGTGAGCGCGAAGAGATCGCACTATAATGATGAAGATTATCTACCTATTCATAACTGACAGTTCTCTTCTTTGTAACCAAGTCCTTCATGAACTTGGCATAACTTAGCATCTGCTCAAGGGCTTTCACTAATGGAATATTGACTGACAGCTGCTTCAACATGGAAATAAATTTGTGGAATTTGCCATCTTCCACCTTCTTTATCAATATCTGTGGGAATGGATACGGGGGTCTAGGAATTTGAGTCAATGTCTTTACCACCTCCTTTCCTTTTGCTTTACCTTCATCTCCATGGATATTCTCAATAATTACCAGCTCTGCAGGCTTAGCTGTATTCACCTTCTTAGTTTCATCTTTAGCTACAAATTCAGTATTTGAAGCTAACTCCTCAACTTGTTCTGCACTAATAGGAATTGTTTCAGCCAACCTTTTGCCACTTCTAGTTGTGACAGCCATGCAGTGGCCATCCTTTCTTGGGTTTTGCACTATGTCACTCAGCAAGGCACCACTCTTCCTCTGATTAAGAGCCTCATACTTCTGCGCCATTTGATACTCCAGTTGTTTAATAGTTGTGGTTTGTGAGTCCACGAGTTGTCTGATGTTGGAGAGGTCACTCTTTATCTCCTTAACTCCAAAGTTAGTAGATTCAACTTTTTGTAAGACCTTAGCCAACATCTCTTCCATCTTAGAACTTCCTGCCTCATTACTTTTTCGTTCACAATTTTCGGGAGGCACATACACCCTGCTTTGATCATTCCTATAATTCTATTTATTCTTCAGCTGACTTGATCTCGATCTCTATAGCTAGCTCTATCATAATAATTCTCCCTTTGATAGTTCCGACCTTAGTTTCCCTAGCCATTGGCCCGAAAACCCCCTATATTGTTCAGGTACATAGATTTTTCTTTAGAGTTTGAGTCATGCTCTTCTTGTCTAGCAGACTTACCATGTGAACCTAGAACGTTCACTTTTTCAGCACTCCCTATAAGTAAATGTTTTGTAATCAGCTCCATTTGGGTTTTCATATGCGTCATATCTTGGTCTCTCTCCTCTTTCTTATGGCGCTGCTTAGTAGTTAACCCAACTGAATATGTATTACCAAAGACTTCAGAGTCTCTAGTGTGCCATTGCCTATTAGTCTTGGTGACTCTATCAAATATAGTTGTTGCCTCAGTTTAAGTTCGTGACATAAACGATCCGTCAGTCACAATATCAATAATCGACTTACTTATTGAATTTAGAGACTTATAGAAAGAATCCATCAATTGCTCATTAGCCAACTTATGATTGGGGAACTGCTTGAGTTTCTTGATAAATCGCAATCATGCCTCATTATGTAGCTTCCTGAAATTATTTATCTCATCTCTCAGTTACTGCATTCTTGACGGTGGAAAGAATCTCTCAAGAAATGCATCTTTTAGCTTTCTCCAATTCATGATCGAGTCATGTGGTAATTCATTCAACCACATTGTTTCCTCCCCATACAAAGACAACAGAGCCAACCTCAATCGAATAGCATTTTGACTAACTCCTGACAACTCAAATGACTTGCAGATTCTCACGAAGTTCATCAGATGCAAATTAGGATCATCACCTGCTACTCATCTGAATAATCCCTTTAGGTTTAACAACTGGATCATAGTACTAGTGATGTTGAACTTAGCTCCTGGAGCTAGTGGTGGAGGGACAATGGCTCTAGTAGCGCCAACTCCATCCAGATCAGCATCGTCTTCCTCTTCATAATCGAATGGAATAGCTTACCGATGTTATCCCCTAGCTCTCTAAGGTTGACGATGATCTTCAGCGGCTATATTCTCAATATTTTGTTCATTCAGCTCCTCCCTAACAACATCATCATTTTCATTGTTAGGTGTATTTTGATTGTTGCCCTTAGCTTGAGCATTATCAAGTTTTTGTAACCTTTTGCATCACTCTTGTGCATTCATGGCTCTGCTCAAAATTCTCTCAAGTTCGTAAATGTAAGGATTTTAGAAGTTCACCCCAACTTCGGGTACTTGGAATGCACTGATCCTGTATACACAAAAACAAAAAATAAAAATAAAATTAAGAAATAACACTAAGAGTCAAAAAACACACTTGACTTAATCTAAAACCGTACTCCCCAACAACGACGCCAATATTTGATACGCCCAAATTACACCTCTATGATAAGAAGTATACGCAGTCGTTGTCAAATATAGAACCCAATGAGCTTGGGATCGAATCCCACAGGAAATATAGTGAAAACTAAGTCTTATGTGGTTATTTACTTTTAGTAAATTATTTCCGTAAAAATGGGGGTTTGGGAGCGTTGCTCAATGCTTCAATATCAGCCTAAAGAAACATACACCTGCTATGATTTATTACTATTAAATCCAAGAAGAGTTGAAACTAGGGTTATGATCATCAAGGTTTCTTAATGACATTCAGTGATTGGCTAGAGTGGATATGTTTAGGGCTACGTATGCAATTTCTTGACTCAATTACTCTATCCAAATGTTTCTCAACCTATTCAGATAGATATCACTCTTATAATCTCAAACTAAGATTGATGAACCAAGAGTATTGATAATTAATATTAATTATTAACCAAGGGTTAAAACCTCGAATCCTTATTATCACTTCTTTTTTCAGATTTATACCTCTTACTCAAGCAAGTCAAACCTAGGGTTTATTCTAATATTTGAAACCATTAGAAATCATTCAAAACGAAAGAAGTGATAATGCATACGATTATCCCAAACTAAACCACAAATCAATCACCAAAACTCTGTCAAAAGTCCATGAATCATATAACCCTGGTAGTGGAGCTTAGCCATACATGATAAATGAAATCACAACAACAATTATATTGATCAAAGAAGATTCAACTTACAAAGAAAATCTGAAACCTTGGTTGTAATTCCAATAATACAATAATATCTCTTCAAGAACTTTTGAAAGTAACATACAAAGTAGATATACTTCTCTCCAAAATTCTAATAATGAAAAACAACCTAACTCATTCTATCTATAGTCTCAGACAATTCAAACATACACTTTGAAACGGAAGCCTGCTTTTTCCTTACGACGAAATTGACGGACTGTAACTTGAACCGTTACATGCTGCTTTTCCAGTATCTACTCAAAGTTCTTCTGGACTGACACCAAGTTTGATAGTCCGT
The DNA here is from genome assembly GCA_018107945.1 of Datura stramonium. Classification (NCBI taxonomy): domain Eukaryota; kingdom Viridiplantae; phylum Streptophyta; class Magnoliopsida; order Solanales; family Solanaceae; genus Datura; species Datura stramonium. Next base: position 135,827 of record JACEIK010000061.1, read on the forward strand.
CACAGAAACCTTCAAAACAACTCCATCGATTAAGATCAATGCTTAAGGCTGACGATGGATCTAATTGTCACGACCTGACATGGACCCTAGACCGAGACGCGGGACCTAAAACCAAGAATGGCTTCAAGCTAACCCATGGAATAAACATAGCATATATTAATAATATAAAAAAGCAGAAATTTTAAGCAAAACACCATTAAGCGAAAACCTGACATACATCAATTATCGAAACAAAGTTATAACTGATAAAGCTGAAAAGTTTACATAATGTCTGATAGCCTCTAAACTGTCTGATGAGCTGATGGGACAACACCCCCCAACTAGCTCGCTAAAAAGGTAACTGAAATAATGAAAGTCGTAAGCTAAACTAAACGTCCTTGGGAGATGAGGACTCACCAACAACGGTGTTAGATTGGACTGAGGTAAGAGCAGGATTATCAGCGGGCCTGAGATTGATCGATCAAACTTGTATCATGAAATAATACAACATAGAGTATGCGGTCAGTACTTGAAATGTACCGAGTATGCGAGGTTAGTAAGAATATATTAATAAAATACATAAGAGTTCATAAGAGTAGGACAATTCAAAACATGAAGTGATAATCATAACATAAACATGAGGGCTCAAGGTTTTCAAAATCGTTCATAAACTAATCATAATTGTAAACATAAGAGAATCCTTGTAAATCATAACTTGAGCCAAAGTATCATAACATGATCATGCATAAATCATAAGGAACAATAGGAGGACTCGTCTTAACCGACACCACCATGATTGAGCTTACATGATGCCTCAACTATCTCGCTCAAATGGGCAGAGCCGTCCTAAGCCTTGCCAGGGCAAAGAACGATAACATGGCGTGATTACTGAAGAGAACTCGTAGGGTTAACATGAATATCAACCTACGTTGGCACGTAGTTTGAGACCTCAGAGTTTACCTGAACGTCTCATACATGAAAATCATGGGCTAGTTTAAATCATAACATATGTGATCATACTTGTAATACGTGAACTAGCCATGAAATAGAGGCCCGTGAGTTGGCCAAAATCGTAAACTTGAAAATCATGAAAATCATACATGCTTGAGGAAATATCCATACTTGCTATTCATAAATTCATAAAGAGAGCTTGTAGAAAATCATATCATAAATTATAAATTAGGGCTTGTGAGAATTGAAATCATAGAATTTCATAAGACAAGGAATTTAACCTAAAAGTCCGTAATCATGCTTGAAACATAATGAATCATAATTTCACGAAGATTTGAAGAATTCTTAAAACCCCGATCATGGAAATTATAAATTAATATTAATTCATCTATACCCATAAGAAATAGGAATTTCATAACCCAACAAAATCCATAGAATTTCAAACATGGGAATTATAGGAATAGGTGATCATAAATTTACTTGAAGAAGGTCATGAGGGTGAAAGAATCCCCTCATTGATAAGCCCACATACCTAGGTTCACTAAATTCTAGCTTTAACTTAATACCTACAGAGAATTTGAGAAGATGAGATTGAAATTGATGAAGAATCCTTGATGATATTGAGAGAGTAAATTTGAACTCAAAGTAGGAATGAGAGAATAATTATTTTTAGGCTAGGCTAAACCCTCTAAAACACCCATTAGGAAGCCCAAAATGACGTAGTTTAGGATTTAAGAGCCAAGAAATTATGAAAATATCCTTAATGAATTCGCAAGGAAAAATAAACTGTCAGCTGCTACGACCCATACCACGAGTCATACAATCCTCCTATGACTCATGGTTAGCTCCCGTAAACAACCATTCAATTTACTCCAATTCTCTGAGGATTTTCACAACTCGTACCACGACCCGTAACTCCATACTACGAGTCGTACCATCACTCGTCAATCAACACTTGATAATCCCAAAGACTTACTATGACTCCCGACCACGGGTCGTACGCACATACTACGACTCGTAGTGGGGACTCATGGTTGGGAGAAAGAAATCTCTGAACTAAACCACGGGTCTTCCTACGACCCATACCAGTAACCTACGACTCGTAGGTTGAGTTGTATTGAGACAATTTCCAAACTTTTCTGCTGATCATATTTCTAATCCCGAGTCTAGTCCTAGGAACCTTTAGGGTATTACAATATCTCCCCTTTAGGAACATTCATCTCGAATATAGGTTAAACACACTGAAAAGCTGGGGAAAGAAACTGCAATCCCAAAAACTGAACATTTGAAGTTGAAAACTGACGGAGTGACTGACTCTAGGACGATACACATGACCGAACTGAATTCATGAATCATACATACATACAATAAAATGAGAGGAATTTAGAGACATGACCTTGACATGAAACTAGATAAGGTATTAGGGAGGGAACTGATACCTCAAGCTGGAACAGAACTGGAAGGGAATAAATGCAGGTATCTAGTCATCATATCTACTTCGGCTTCCCGCATAGCTCCCTCAATAATTTGATTCCTCCATAAAACCTTTATTGAAGCTACCTCCTTGTTCCTCAACTTACAAACCTGACAATCAAGAATCTCAATTGGCACCTTCTCATAAGTAAGGTTGTCCCTCACTCCAATGTCCTCTACTGGAACCACTAAAGATAGTTCACCAATGCATTTCTTCAACAAGGACACATGAAACACCGGATGCACCGAAGCTAACTCCGCTGGTAGTTCCAAATCATAGGCCACCTTGCCAACACGTATCACAATCCTATATGGCCCAACATAGAAGGGACTAAGTTTCCCTTTCTTTCTGAACTTCATAACTCCATTCATGGGAGATACCTTCAGATATACCCAATCATCAACCTCAAACTCAAGTTCTCCCCTCCTCACATCAGCATATGGTTTCTGTCGACTCTGGGTTATTTTTAGCCTATCCCTAATAAGCTGATCCTTCTCCATGGGCTCATGAATTGAATTCGGCCCTATCAACGTAGACTCACCTACCTCGAACCAACCAATAGGTGATCTACACCTCCACCCATAGAGAGCCTCAAACGGAGCCATCTGAATACTGGAGTGATAATTGTTGTTGTAGGCAAACTCGATGAGAGGCAAGTGATCATTCCAACTACCTCTGAAATCAATCACACACGCTCTCAACATATTTTCGAGAGTCTGAATGGTCTGCTCAGCCTGGACATCTGTCTAAGGGTGAAAAGTTGTGCTAAGCTTCACCTGAGTACCAAGACCCTTTTGAAACAACCTCCAAAACTGAGAGGTGAACTTAGTACCTCTATCTGAAATGATGGATAAGGGAACTCCATGCAGCCGAACTAACTTCCGAATATACAATCTAGCATAATCTCTCTACTGAATCGGTAGTTTTGACTAGTAGGAAATAAGTTGCCTTAGTCAGCCTGTCTACCACCACCCATATAGAGTCATATTGTCAGCGTGTATGAGGCAACCCTATAATGAAGTCCATCTTGATCTCTTCCCACTTCTAAGTGGTAATACTGATATCTTGTAGCATACCTCCAGGTCTTTGATGCTCAACTTTCACTGACAATTCGGGCATTTAGCCACAAACTCCGCTATGTCCTTCTTCATGTCATTCCACCAATAGACCTCCCATAGGTCACGGTACATCTTGGTGGCACCTGAGTGGATAAAATATCAAAAACCATGAGCCTCATGCAACATCCGTTCTCTCAAATCATCAACACCCAAAACACATAAATGACCCTGATATCGAAACATACCATCTCCCCTTTAGGAGAAGACCTCTACTTTCTAATTCTGAATCGATTCTTTCAATTTCACTAAGATAGGATCCTCATTTTTTCTAGCCTTGACTTCAGTCACCAAAGAGGATTTGGAACCATCCTAAATAATGACACCACCATCTGTTGAGTCAAACAGGGGAACCCCTAACCGTGCAAGCCGATGCACATCCTTCACCAACTCCTTCCTCCCATCCTCTATGTGGGACACGCTCTCCATAAACAATCTGCTAAGAGCATCCACTACTACATTGGCCTTGCCCGAATGGTAAAGGATACTCATATCGTAATCTTTAAGAATCTCTAGCCATCTCCTTTGTCGCAAGTTCAAGTCCTTCTATGTGAACACATATTGTAGGCTCTTGTGATCCGTGAACACATCCACATGCACCCCATACAAATAATGCTTCCAAATTTTCAAGGAAAAAACCACCGCCACCAACTCGAGATCATGAGTCAAATAGTTCTTCTCATGGGTCTTAAGCTGCCTAGAAGAATATGCAATCACTTTGTCGTGCTTCATCAACACACACCCAAGGTCGATTCTCGAAACATCATAATACACCACAAAACCATCGGTACCCTCATGTAAAGTCAAAACTGGGGCTGAGGTGAGTCTGGTATTTTACTCCTGGAAACTCTTTTCACAAGTATCAGACTACTGAAACTTAGCTTTCTTTTGAGTCAACTTGGTTAACGGTGATGCAATAGAGGAAAACCCCTCCACAAATCTTCGGTAATAACCCGCTAAACCCAAAAAGCTCCTAATCTCTGTAGGACTGACAGGTCTAGGTCAATTCTTCACCGCTTCTACCTTTTGAGAGTCCGCCTGCACTCCCTCACCAGACATTACATGACCCAAAAATGCAACTGAGTCCAGCCAAAACTTGCACTCTCTAAACTTAGCAAATAACTGGCGATCTTTGAGAGTTTGCAATACAATTCACAAGTGAGTGGCATGCTCCTCCTCGCTCCGATAATATATGATAATGTCATCTATGAAGATGATTATGAACATGTCTAAATACAGCTTGAACACCCTATTTATCAAATCCATAAAAGTTTCAAGGGTATTTGTTTGCCCGAAATACATCACTACGAACTCATAGTTACCATACCGAGTCTTGAAAGCTGTATTCGGAATGTCACTCTCCCTAACTCTGAGTTGGTGATAGCCAGATCTGAGGTCTATCTTGGAAAAGCATTTAGCACCCTAAGTTGATCAAACAAGTCATCGATCTTGGGGAGGGGATACTTGTACTTGATTGTGACTTTGTTGTCGATAGTCGATACACATATAAAGAGACCCATCCTTCTTTCAAATAAAGAGAACTGATACACCCCAAGGAGACTTGCTAAGTCTGATAAATCCCTTGCCTAGGAGATCTTTCAATTGCTCCTTCAACTCTTTTAGCTCGACTGGAGCCATTTTGTAAGGAGGAATAAATATAGGTTGTGTATCAGGAAGAAATTCGATATCAAAGTCAATCTCCCGCTCGTAAGGGACTCCCGGTAGATCATTTGGGAACACCTCCAAATACTCACATACCACCAAAACTGACTGGAGAGTCGGGGTCTTGGATGTAGCATCCTTAACCTGAACTAGATGATACATGTAACCCTTGAAAATCATCTTTCTGGCCTTATGGTAGGAAACAAAGCGACCTATATGCACAGCTGAACTAGCCTTCCACTCTAGGACTGGCTCACCCGAAAATTTGGAACTCTACCATACGGTTTCTACAATGGACTGATGTGTAGCATGCATCCAGCCAATCCATACCGAATATAACATCGAAATCGGTTATGTCTAACTCTACTAAGTCGGTTGAGGTGACTTTCTAAAGGAATGTGATAGGGCAATTTATATACATCCATCGAGCTATAACTGACTCACCGACTGGGGTAGAGACTAAGAAGGGTTTTAATAGGATTTCGGGACTGACTCAAAAACTAATAGAAATATGAGGCACCACAAAAGATAAGGTAGCCCTTGGGTCTAACAATGCATACACGTCAAGATGAAATACTTGAAATATACCAGTGACCACATCTGGAGAGACCTCATGCTCTTGAAAAGATGAGAGGGCATAAAATCTGTTCTGGCGCTGACTACCAACAACACTAGTAGAAACACCCTACTGGATAGGACGTGTTGTTGGAGTTGCTGATGAACTGGTGGTCTAAGCACGACCTCTGTTGTCTCCCTGCCTAGCCAAAGGACACTCCCTGCGCATGTGCCTGGGTTTCCCACACCCGAAGCATATATCTAATCTGACTAGGTACTCTCCTATGTGGTTCTTACCATATTTTCTGTACACTGGAAAGGTGCGCTCTATCAGCGTGTCCCTCTGTCCCCTAGAACCTGATACCCTGCTCCTCCGATCACCCCGAGGTCTCAATGGAACACTGGATGATAACGGCGCTGGGGCCGATGACCTCTGGTGAGACTGGGGATGATGTCCGCCATTGGACCTCTGTTAGGAGAACCCAAAACTGCCTATCTTGGCCCTCTTCGCCTCTCTCCTTTTCCTTCATCTAATCTGCCTGTATCTTCTGGGCGTATATGACCAATCATGAGAAGTCTAGATCATTGTTCAGCATAGCGGTCCTACACTCTTTAACTAGCGAGTCTGACACTCCGTTCACAAACTTTCTCATACGTGCCATCTGGTTCGCAACCATCTCCGACTCATATTTGGACAGTCGGGTAAATCCAAGGCGTACTCTTGGACGGTCATATTATTCTGCCTCAAGTTGACAAACTCCACCGCGTTTGCCTCCCTCAACTCCCTAGAGAAGAATCTGTCTGAGAAGGCAGTCATAAACTTATCCCAACTCACGGGGACTGCTCCCATTGCTCTACCGTCCTTCCACTGGCGGTACCAAATGTAAGAAACCCCCTTCAGCTGATAGGAGGCTAAATCTGCGCTCTTCTCCCTCATCACCCCCATAATCTGGGTGATCTTCTATATCTCCTTAAGGAACTCATATGGGTCCTCATCAACTTTTGACTTAAGAAACTCAGGTGGGTTCATCTTGAGAAAGTCCTAAACTCTAGTCGTCGTTGCATTTCCATTCTGGGGAACATGAGCCACTGCCTATTGATTGGCCCGAGTGGTCATAGCCTGCACCAACATCTAAAATTCCACTCTAAACTCAGGATGAGTGACCTGCTGGGGCAAGGGACCTGTTGGTGCTGGCGGGGCCTGCTGATTCCCATCTCCATTGGCATCGTTATGGCCATTTTTATTTCCATTCCTTGTACCATTTACTCAGCTTGGATGCATGATTCTACAAACACATATAGCACGAGTTAGAAGGATAGAGAGATAGTTCATCGCATGACATAGATCATGAAAGAAGGGAAATTTTCCTAAAACGTCTTGTAGCCTTTTCCCCATAAGTATGGTGCGCTTCACACCCGTGGAAAAGACTCTACTCAACGCGGCTTTCAGACACCCTAAGACACTTTAAAACATAATCCTATGATACCAAGTTTGTCACAACCCGAGCATGGACCCTGGATCGAGACACGGGACCTAGAACCACGAATGTCTCTAAGCTAACCCATGGTATAAATATAGCATGTCTTAATAACATAAACAAGAAAAAATTTTAAGCAAAACACCATTAAGCGAAAACCTGTCATATATCAATTATCAAAACAAAGTTACAACTGACAAAGCTCAAAACTCTACATAATGTCTTATAGCCTCTAAACTGTCTGATAAGCTGATGGGACAACAACCCCCAACTAGCTCGCTAAAAATGAAACTGAAATAATGAAAGTCATAAGCTAAACTGAACATCCTTGAGAGATAAGGACTCACCAACAATGGGGTTGGACTGGACTAAAGTAAGAGCAGGACTAACAGCGGGGCTGGGATTGATCGATTGGACCTGTATCATGAAATGATACAGCATAAAGTATGCGGTCAGTACTTGAAATGTACCTAGTATGCGAGGTAAGTAAGAATGGACTAATAAAATACATAAGAGTTCATAAGAGTAGGACAATTCAAAACATGAAGTGATAGCAATCTCAAAGAGATTTTCAATAAGTCAATCCCAAGATTTGCTTTCTGCGCCTACTGATGTGATGATAATTCAGAAGCTCAAGATTTTCAAAACCATTCATAAACTAATATCATAATCGTAACCATAAGAGAAACCTTGTAAATAATAACTTGATCCAAAGTATCATAACATGATCATGCATAAATCATAAGGAACAATGGGAGGACTTGTCTTAACTGACACCATCATGATAGAGCTTACATGATGCCCCAACTATCTTGTTCAAATGGGCAGAGCCTTCCTAAGCCTGCCAGGGCAAATAACGATAACATGGCGTGATCAATGAAGAGACCCCATAGGGTTAACATGAATATCAACCTATGCCCCAACCCCATTGATTCAAGGATGAATGATAATATGTTATTATCATTTTTTTCTTCACTATTAACGTTTATTACTAT
>JACEIK010000061.1:180150-207136 GCA_018107945.1 Datura stramonium
GGTCAGACATGGAGATTTAAGTATTATAACTAGTTGTTAGAAAATTAGTGCAATAAATAAGAATGTTGAAATAATTATTATCCTATTGTAATAATAAAAGTTGAATTTTAATTTGGACGAGATTTAAGTGGTGAAATTATATCCAACATCGATAAATAATGACCTTTTTAAGTTTTGATTTTATAGTGGATCAAGAGGGTTAAAGGAGTTTAAATGGGTTAGTAGATTTCATTGAAAAAATTACATGTCATGCTGGCACCACATAAGAAAATTAAGATCAGACATGGAGATTTAATGCGATAGAGGTAATTATGACTTCTTTTAACGTACAAGAGAAAATATGACCCTAAAGTTTGATGGAAAGAGTAAACATGTTGAAAACATAATGATTTAACATTATAGGGGTAAATATGACCTTTTTTGAGAGTACGAGTACAAATATGACCCTAAAGTTGGATGAAAAACACAATTAAGTTGAAAAAGTATAACAAAGGAAAAATATAACTTATTTGTGAAAGTATAAAAATAAATATAACTCTTTTTTCATATAAAAATATGATCTATGTGAATGTAATATTTTATATTATACTGTATATTTTTGTAAAACTCCCGGAGAAAAATGTCTCTCACATAAAGTAAATAAACTATCTTCTTGAGATGCTATATGAGAGGAACAATAGGGTTTATTCCTTGGCTCTAGTTTTAGGGCACAGTGTTGTTCCTCTCCATCACTAACCAGTCAACTGCAAGAAGATGGAGGAGTTGAAAGAAGAGGAAAGTAGATGTAATGGGCAATGGTAAAATCGATTCATATCCACCATCAGAATTTATGGAAGCCTTGAGGTCTTTTCTAGATCGTCTTGCTAAGCTCCAACTTGTTGATCTACTTGCTAAACTATATGGTGAATTTTATTTGTTATTACTGGTTATTTTCTCCATTTGTTTATGGGGATTTTTTTCAAATGATGGCATTAGGAGAAACATAAAGTTCTTCTTGTGCAGGTGGTATTGAAATTCAAGATAAGTGTTTGGGATGTTTATTGGGATGAAGGATTCTACAGTAAATACTAAAATATAATACCCGAAAGTCCCTAAGACTACACCTGAGATTTGAAATATGATCAGCAGAAAAGTTGGAAAAATTGCCTCATTACGACTCAACCTACGAGTCATAAGTTGGTAGTATGGGTCGTAGGAAGACTCATGGTGCAGAGCAGAGATTTTGATTCCCTAGACCACGAGTCCCCATTACGAGTTGTAGTATGTGGATACCACCTGTGGTCAAGAGTCATAGCTTGCCTATGGGTTTCCAAGTGTTGGTTGTACGAGTCATGGTACGACTTATAACAGGAAATGACAGGTTCTGGTATGCGTCCGTGGAAATATTTAGAGAGTTGGGGAAAAAGGGGCTCATTAGTCACGAGAGAAAACCACGAGTCATAGGTTAGTGGTACGACTCATGATACGAATTGTAATATGATGGTACGAATCATTGTTTCAATCGTGAGTTGGTATATTGTAATGCCTCAGACCTTCAGGCTAAGTTTGGAACCCTTTTAGATATGTGGATAGGCTCGAACCTGATGAATTTATGAAAGAAGGTGTTAAGATCAATTCCTAAGGGCAAGAAGTGCATTGGATGCAAATTAAGGTCATAAGGACCCTCTAGCACAAAGTTGAGTTGGGAGCCTTCTTACTGATTGAGTTTTTGTATATGTTCTTATAAGGTCAATTTCAAATAACCATAAATTCCTTTTTACAAAGTTTTTCTTTGGGTGATTTAGCATATCAAATAGAAGCCCTTTGAGTCTTCTTTCCAACTCATCCAACCATGCATCAATCGGAGTTTGGAATAAGAATTTATGAGTGGTTTAGTGAAGTAGCACCAGGCATTGTACGAACCTCAGTATGGGCTGTACTATCAAACCACGACCCATCTTGTTGGTCGTAGTAACTGCCAGTTTCAGGTTTTAATTCGATAGTTTGGGAATTTTAGTAAACTCCTAACTCCCAAATGACGTCGTTTTGGGCTTCCTTTACGTCAGATTAAAGGGATTAACCTAGTCTAAATCCTCACCCTCTCCAAAAGATCAATAGTGGGATTTTCTCTCAAGAAAGGGACTGGAGTTCTTCTTCAAACCTCTTCAAATCTTCTCGGTCTCTTCAAGACAAGTCAAGGGATCATCAACTCAGGTATGTAGGGTTATGAATAGGGGAAATTCTTCCACCCTCATGCCCTTTCAAGTCCATATTCATGATTTCTACTTCTCAAGTTCTAGATTGTGAAATTCTAGGGTTTAATCCAATTCAATATAATCTTTCATACTATCTCTATGGGTTCAATTCTCTCATGTTTTATTTGATGATTTATGGCTATTAGAGCAGTTTTTACTCTCAATTTACTTACTAATTCATGATTTTAGGATTATGAAGATTATGCCCTATTATGCATGATGTATGAATTTCAAGTATGAGGAGTTATTAAAGTAGGCATGAATATTTATGAATTCTTAAATATATGAATCTATGATTTTGAATAGTGAAGTCTATTCCAAGTATGTATGATCTTCAAATTTTGGGTAATCCAACTCAGATTAAGCATGTTTTCATGATTCAGTTTCACTCTATAAATCAACTTACCATATGAATTTTGGAGTCTCTACTCCCACCTTTCAACTTATGGTATGGTTTCAGCTTTATTGAAAAATGATGGTGAGCATCTTGTATGTTTTTGGGAATAATGTCTAGCACTGAGTAGGCTAGTAGTTCATGAAAACCCCGAGTCTCAGGACTACACACCAATGTAGGATTGTACATTTACCTTGGAACCGCCCTTATGAGCTTTCCTTGCCCTGAATGTGCCTTCATCTTGATATCGATATAATGGTAGCGACTTTAACCTTGGAAAGGATTTGAATGGCTGTCACCACCCGAACATAGGCCCAGATCAAGACACGGAATCTAGAATCTTAAATGGCTCCAAGTTGGCCCATGGAATAAACATGATAACTAACTCAACATAATCAAGGTGGAAAGAAACTGAATTCTAAAATAGCGGAAGTCTGAATATTTAAACATTTGAACAACGAAAATACATAACATTGAATCCGAAACTAAATACAACACTATGTTTGAAAAGCCTCTACATACTGATGAGCTGATGGGACAAGACTCCAACTAGCTCACTAACAATTTGAAACTAAAAATAGCAACAATACGACTAACTGAAGGTCCTCGAAGGATGAGGACTCACCAACAACTGGCTGAACTGAACACTGATGACCGCCTAGAGGAGAGACTGACCCTAAATGTTTGAGCCTGTATCATAAAATGATACAACATAGAGTATATGGTCAACACTTGAAATATACTGAGTATGCAAGGTAAATAAAATGGACTAATCAAAATACATAAGAGTTCATAAGAGTAGGACAGTTCAAAACATGCAATGCTAGTCGTAATATAAACATGAGGCTCAAGATTTACAGAACTATTCATAAACTAGTCATAATCATAATCATAAGAGAAACCTTGTAAAAATATAACTTGAGCCAAAGTATCATAAACATGACAATAAATAAATAAGGAGGAACAATGGGCTCATCTTAATCGACACCATCATGATAGAGCTTACATGATGTCCCAACTATCTCGTTCAAGTGGGCAGAGCCGTAACAGGCTTGCCAGACATGGCATGATATCACTAATAGGGACCCACTTAGAGTTCATAAGCATAGATCTATGTTGGCATGTAGTTTTGAGACCACGGGTTTACCTGAATGCCGGTCCTACTCGGTGCTAGACACGGCTCCCAAAAACATGCACATGAAGGCTCATATAGTAATCGTGAAGTCATACATGAAGTTCATAGCTAGATAAATCATAACATACTTGTTCATACTTGAAATACATGATTATCCATGAATTAGGGCCCATGAGTCGGCTAATATCATAAACTCACAAATCATTAAGAACATACTTGCTTGAGAAAATCACTATACTTGAAATCCATAAATACATGAAGAGTACTTGAAGGAAATCATATCATAAATCATAAATCATAATTTAGGGCTTAGGAAGATTAAAATCATAATAGAATCATAAACTTGACTTTTTATGAAACATGCATAAATGGGCATAAATTGATTAAAATTTGAAACTATGAATTAATAATCAAAATAGGTATAAAATCCGNCTATGAATTAATAATCAAAATAGGTATAAAATCCGCCCATAGATCTTAAAACATGATTTGATACATGAAGAGAATTAACCCATAGATAAATCATAGAGAATTTGATAAAATTAGGAATAAGCCCCATAAGATCATGAACTTGATCGAGAACTTAAATTCATGGAGTTGAAGAAAATTTTGAGCATGAGAGTGAAAGAAAGTCTCATTCATAGTCCTACATATCTGGAAAATCTGATTCCACACTCTTCTTTAAAAGCCCAAGAGAATTGGAGGGTTTCAAGCTTGACCCTCAAAGAGAAACCTCTATCCTTGCATGCATGGGAGTTGAAAGAATTAGGATAGACTAAACCCTCTTAATATCCTCCTAACAGAGCTTAAAACGATATAGTTTAGGACTTAAAAGCTTAGAAATTATGAAAATACCCTTAATAAAAAATCTGAAAAATGGGAACTGCCAGTCATCACGACTCTCACCACGAGTCGTATCATGAAGTAACCACTCATGGTTACCTCTCATGGTCACCACTGCTCCTCCCTGCAGCATCTCTGAATCTCACCATGATTGCATATCACGACTCGTGGTGCCCTACCACAAGTCGTTCTGTCAGTCATGACATCATCCGCTCCACCTGCTAATTCCCAATCACGACTTCCATTATGACTCATTGTTACTTACTACGAGTCGTAGCATGATCCATGACATCATACCCCGGCACCACAAGGAAACTCATTACTACTCCTAACCACGAGTCATACCTACATCTCACGGCTCGTGGTGTGACTTGTGGTCTAGACACCAACTTAAGAATTCCACCACGACCCAGACCACGACCCGTCACTTTCTATCACGACTTGTACCGAGCCGTTCTGGTGCAAAAATTCAGATTTTTCCACAGAACTCATTTCTAATTCTCCCATCTAATTTTTAGGAACTTTTGAGGTATTGCAATATCACCCCTTGGGAACATTCATCCTCAAATGTGGGTAAACATACTGAATAACTGGGAAAAGGACCTGCCATCCCAAATACTGAACACCTGAAGCTGAAAACTGATAGAGTGACTGACTCCGGACTAAGACACTTGACTGAACTAAATTCATGAATCAATTATATATGCATTGACATACAGGAAATTGTGAGGAATGTACTAGACATGAAACTAAATAAAGTACTGAGGAGTTGGTAAATAGGCTCTTAAGCATGAGCTTTAGCTTAGTTTCAAGTCATTTAGATAGATTTTATGCCCTTTTTCCTTTTTGTGTGCAGATATCTGATTTGTAGAAAAGACAAAGAAAGGGAGAAAAAAGAATGGAACCAGGTGAAAATCGGTGCTTCACCGGAGAAGACCAACAAAACACCGAAGACCACTGCCTTAGGGAACTAAAGCAACCGGCGATCGCGGATGCCGGTTGAATCACCTACTGACACCTGAGAGTGCTGGATCACAGAGAAAGAAATCAGCGGAGCATGGTTGGAGACCAGCGAGTCGCCGAAGGAAACACCGAAGGACACTGGAATTCACTGCAGGTGCATCCAATTATAGCCAGCAGTTCGCAGTATGTAATCGGTGAACCGCTGGTACTCTCGCAAGTACCAGAATGCCTGAACAGGGGAAAATGTGTCCAACACTGAAAAAGAGAGTTTTGGGTACCCTACTTTTGGGTATATTCTATAGAGAAGTACTCTGTACCGATCAGATCTTAACTTTTGGCTTTTTGGAGAATATTCTCTTTGTAGAAGATGAAAGTAGAATTCTATTGGTGAACATTATAAAGGATTGTTTTTCTTTTTATTCTTCTTCCTCTATATCAAGGTACTACCATTGTTGAAGACTTTTTGCTGAATTTGATTTTGCTACTCTTATTATTAAAATAAATGAGTTTATTGTTAAATATGCTTTTGAATTTTTTAATTATGAGTAGCTAAATCATTAACTAGAGGTGTGTGATGATGAATGCTTAATTAAATTAGATATTGCTGGATTCATCTCAGTATTATTTAATTAATGTAAATCTGTTAAGTTATCTCCAATTTATAATTGAAGATCCATGATTTCAGATGTGCGTCTATTTGTTCTTACTTGATTTTTGCTTGAAAGAGAAGAATTGAGTACTGGGAGAGAATTTAATGGTGGACTTGAATGTGATGTTGTGGAATTGGGCTGGAAATAGTCAAAACCTCATTCTTACTCCTAATTAATAGCTAATAGCTAGAGATTAGTGCAACTATTAATCCAAACTTGATTGGGTTGATTTAATTGTGTCTAGTGGTTTGAAAGAACTCTAGCAAGAGGCATTTATGTGGTTGAAAAAAGTCAAATACCCACCTGCCCAAGGTTATTTACACAATTTGAACTAACGAGATGATCTAGCATGACCTTATTTAATTAGCACATCATCTACACCACACCTCTAGTCCTTCTCATTATTGTCGACAACTTTGGTTATTTTTCTATCTTAATCAACCGAATTAGAATTCATACCCTGTTGTTAACATTAAATCTTCCCAAAAATGTTTATTTCTTTGTTATTTTTGAGTGGAATGAGCTAAATTCAATTTCCCAAACAACATTCGTGCATATCATTTGCTAGTCTCAGTGGGATTCGACCCCAACATTCATCGGGATATTTGTTTTGATACAATGACTATTTATGCTCTTTTGTAATGAAGAGTATATTTTGGAAGTTATAAAAAGTGGCGCCTTTGCCGGGGACTATCTCTTGATACTCTTGTGTTGATTGTTAATTTGAATTAGTCTTGCATCGTAGGTGTTGACATTAATTTTTCTATGCTTGTTAGGGTAAAGTCATATGAGTCATCACTCACAAGTAGGGGATAACTTAGTTGAGGGTAATATGGAGCATGAGAAAGATAATCCGGTGATGCCTGAAGTTGCAGGAGCTATTTTCCTACCACCTACGGTAGGGAATACCGTGTTCCATGTCACAAGTATAATTTTTGCCACGGCCCACCTTAGGAGGCATGATTGACACCTGGTGCCATACTGGGATCTAATCTGACCTGGCTGGGCTTATGCACTTCTGGTGCATGCCTGTAACTTAGTTAAAGAAAACGATGAGCTATGTCTCAGCTGTAAATACAACCTCTGACCGACAAGGCCACCTATAAAAGAAGACAACTAACCAACAACAACGCTATAACAGGGATCCTATGTGGGTCGACAAGACCACCATGCTGTCTAGTTATAACTTAAAAGAAAATAGGCAACTATAACTATGCTATAGCCGATAAGACTGCTAACTGATAGCTAATTAGGCCCCATACGACCATCACACAGAATAAAACATACAGTGGCCCCACACGACCAATAATAAAACTCATAATTGGTAATCTGTAGACTGCAAGCCTCTAAGAGTGGAATAATGGTCGAGACAGGGCCCCTACCTACCTGTAAACTGTACAATAAAAGAACAAACCTTCTCTAACTATCAACTCGGGAATAAAGGAGTTGAATGCACTGCTAACTCCGGCTGATGACTAAGAATGTCCCGAACCGCGTCTATCCGTACCTGTAGGCAAGTAATGCAGCGCCCCAAGGATGGGCGTTAGTACAATATGTACCAAATATGTAAGCCAGTAAAATAATAACTGAACGAAAGTTGATAAAGCCGAAGTAATCATGAAGGAGGATAAGAGTTTAACCTGAATGATCTCACTATCTGAAATATCTAACTAACAAGTATNAACAAGAACCTAACCGGGCCCCCATAAGTCTGGAAGGTACAAACAACATAGAATAACCAATCCTGGGCCCCCATAAGCCCCGACAAGTATAAACAATGCATACTCCTGTTATCTGACTACTAAAGGTTTGTAAGCATACTGTAACTCAAGATTACTCATTCTCTAAAATTGTGTCCAAGCCTGATAGACTTCTGTAGCTGTGTCTGTATTTGAGCCGTCTGGGTTATGTAACTGGACCGTGAGCCTTTGGCTCGACTATGGGTCATAATATAACTGCTGTAATTGGATCCCGAGCCTTGGCTCGACTATGGATCATAATGTAACTGCTATAATTGGATCCCTGGCCTTGGCCCAACTATGGATCATAATGTAACTGCAGTAATTGGATCCCAGGCCTTGACCCGACTATGGATTATAATGTAACTGCTGTAATTGGGTACGACCCTTACGACCTCTATTTGGTGTAAGTCAATACGACCCTCACGGCCTCAATCTGGTGTAACTTAATACGGCCCTCACGGCCTCAATTTGGTCCTTCGGACATCATACTACCCCTACAAGCATGGCCCGATAGGCAACAACATCCTACAACCCAACGTCATAAGGAAAAACCTATCTAGCTAGGGTTAACTCTTACGAGGGTTATTATGTCATCACAATCGTCTCCGTTCTATTCATAAAAGCTAACCACAATAGGTTTACTCTAACGTACTATAGATACACAAGTTGTACTAACTTTACGATAAATGTAACTTGCCGAAAAGGATAGCCTTACATACCTCGAGTGCTGACTTTCATTTAACTGGTGAGTTTCAACTTGTAACCGGCAGTTCTATCCAACTGCAGCCCTTATACTGAGAGAATAGGGATAATTTCAATACTAATTTTGGCAAATAACGATAACTTTCGATAATAATATCAACTATGATTCAACTTCAAATAACTCGGCCGAAAACCTACAATTCCCTAAGAGTTTAGAAGGGAGCAGTGATTACCTAATGCCTATGGCCGTTTAGGATTCAATTTGGAATAATTCTGACAACTTTTACTCGACGAATTCCCGGTATGCCGAGTGAATTTTTGAGAAATAACTCCATAGAAATGCTTCCCGTAGTCCTAGAACTTGTTACCCGAAGTTAATTGGCATTTGGAAGGCATTTAGCAGCATAATCGAATGAAAATTTAATAAAACTTGCATGTTCCTTGGTTCTTATCCATGGGTTCTTTTTGCAAATGTAATGAAATAAACAAGGAGCCTATACATACATTCTTGGGCGGTGGCAGGGGGTGGCGCCCCGCGCTGCCCAATGCGCCATCCCACCTGCCGCGCCGCGCCTCCCAAAGCGTCAGTAGGCATGGCGTGCTGTCCTACCCAACGCACTTCCGGCTGGCGCGTTGCATTGGCCCTCGTGGCCTAGCCTCGCCCGACCCTGCTTCCAAGGATCTTCCCACACGCATCAAGGTCTCTTTACTTGTCACAACCAACGCGTATGTCTACTAACCGTTAATATTTTTACAGGGTGTAACATTCTTCCCCCCCTTAGGAACATTCGTCCTCGAATGTCATCTTTAGGCTTAAAGGAGTTAACTCTTTTAACCACACTTATAAAATTTTGGCAGAGTCTCCTCTATATTATGGACTATTCGAAAACTTGAAACACAGAAAAACCCAACATGGGCGTCTCACAAGAGACTATAAACAGCTACTCCACCATATAGAGATAATCAATTAGATAGTGCTAATAATACAAATAGATAAATAATAGCTAAACAACCAACTCACCTCTTGACACATTCTGGGTCAGTCCTGGAACAAGTGAGGATACCTAGATCTCATGCCGTCCTTAGCTTCCCAGGTCATCTCTTTTCTATTTTTGTTCCTCCATAGTACTTTAACGGAGGCCACATCTTTAGTCCTTAACCTACGAACTTGCTGATGTGGTATGGCAACTAGAATTTCTTCATAGGCTAACTCCTCAGTAACTTGAATGTCCTTAACTAGTACAACTCGGGACGGGTCCCCTATGCACTTTCGCAACATAGACACATGAAAGACTGGGTGAACAAACTCTAATTCTAGAGGCAGCTCTAATTCATATGCCACTCGGCCTATCCTTCGGAGGATCCGATATGAGCTAATAAACCTAGGGCTAAGCTTGCCCTTTATAGCCCCATTATCCTCTGAATCTACTACCTGAACTGCTAAACTGGCTAACCGGTGTAACTCTCAAGTCATTCCCCGATGTTCTGGTCTCAGATGTGCTAAACTACCAATGGATCTGCGGCTAAGGGCATCAACTACGATATTAGCCTTCCCTGGGTAGTACGAGATGTTCACATCATAGACTTTCAATAATTCTAGCCAATGAAACTGTTGCAAATTCAGCTCTTTCTGCATGAAAATATGATCAGTAAAAGATGTTCACATCATAGGCTTTTATGATCTGTAAAAATATCCACATGCACACCATACTAGTAATGCATCCATATTTTAAGGCATAAACCACTACAGCTAACTCCAGATCGTGGGTAGGATAATTCTTTTCATGTTTCCTCAATTGCCTTGAAGCATACGTAATTACCTTTATGTGTTGCATCAAAACGCACCCTAACCCAATGCCCGAAGTGTCGCATATACAGCATAACCCTCTAAACCTTTCGGCAAGGCTAACATTAGTGCCGACATCAATATATTTTTTAATTCCTAGAAGCTCTGCTCATAGGCCTCGGTCCACTAGAACTTGGTTGCCTTCTGAGTCAATTTAGTCAAAGGCACTGACAGGGTAGAATATCCTTCCACAAACCTTCTGTATACCCTGCTAAACCTAGAAAACTGCGAACCTCCGTTGGAGAGGTCTAGGATATGTCTTTACCGCCTCAATTTTCTGTGAATCAACTTGAATACCAGCCTATGATACAATGTGGCCCAAGAAATCTACATAATTTAACCAGAACTCACATTTAGAAAACTTTGCATATAGCTGGCGATCTTCGAGGATCTGAAGTATTTTCGCAAATAATCTCTGTGTTTCGCTTCTAAGCGGGAGTATACCGGAATATCATCAATGAACACTACCACAAATAGATCTAAGTATGGCCTGAAGATATTGTTCATCAGATCCATGAACACTACTGGGGCATTTGTCAACCCAAAGGACATGACTAGGAATTCAAAATGATCATACCTGGTCCTGAAAGTTGTCTTCGGAATATCTTTCTCCCGAACCTGCACCTGATGTACCCTGACCTTAAATCAATTTTGGAAAAATATTTTGCTCCTTTCAACTGATCAAACAAGTTATCTATCCTAGGAAGTGGGTATTTATTCTTAATAGTAACCTTGTTCAATTGCCGATAGTCTATGCACATGCGGAGGGAGCCATCTTTCTTTCTTACAAATNTCTATCCTAGGAAGTGGGTATTTATTCTTAATAGTAACCTTGTTCAATTGCCGATAGTCTATGCACATGCGGAGGGAGCCATCTTTCTTTCTTACAAATAGAACTAGAACACCCCACGGTGACGTACTCGGACTGATAAATCCCTTATCTAACAAATCTTTCAGCTTCTCTTTCAATTCTCTCAATTCAGCAGGAGCCATTCGGTATGGAGGGATAGATATAGGCTGAGTACCTAGTAGTAAGTCAATAGAATAATTAATTTCCCTTTCTAGAGGGATGCCAGGAAGTTTGTCCGGAAACACGTCTGGGAACTCATTAACCACTGGAATGGACTGAAGAGTCGGGGGATTCTTCTTGCACATCCCGAACCCTAACAATATGGTAGATACCACCCTTTGCTATCAACTTTTTCGCCCGAAGATAGGATATGAACTTACCTTTTGACGTAGCTGTGTTACCTCTCCACTCTCATACTACTTCCCCTGGAAAGTGAAATCGGACAATTCTGGTCCAACACTATACAGTGGCGTAACATGGTGCCAACCAATCCATACCCGTAATTACATCAAAATCAAACATTTCTAGTTCTACTAGATTTGCTAAGGTTCGGCGACCAACAATCTCTACTGTACAACCCCGATAAATTTTTTTAGCAATAATAGAGTCACCGTCTAGTGTAGACACCGAGAAGGTTCGTCGAAGCAATTCTAGCACTATATTGAACTTTCGGGCCACTAACAGAGTAACATACGACAAAGTGGAGCCCGGATCTATCAAAGAATAAATTGAATAAGAGCAAACATCTAATATACCTGTCACAACATCTGGTGACGATTTGACTCCTGTTGCCCTGGTAGTGCATATGTGCAATCCTGACCGCTGCCTGAACTAGATGCCCCTGATCTACCTCGGCCTCTACCGGCTGGAGCTGAGGGTCTGCGCCCTACAGAAGGGCCTGGGGCATTTGAGCCCGCTGAGGATCCATCCTATTGGTCCTGATTGCCCTGACGTCTAGTCGGACAGTCCCTTATTATGTGTTCCTCTTTTCCATAGGAATAACAGGCGGTGGAACCATACCTGCATCTCCCCGGATGCAGCCTATGACAGGTGTTGCAACGTGGTACCATTGATCCCATCCGATCTGGCCTCCTCTGCGCCCGTGAGTCTAACGCTCGTGAACTTTCATCGGGCCCTAACTAACTATGATTATCTGATCTACTGCCCTACTGCTGTTGGAGCGGGGGCCTAGGTGGCCTACCTGAGAAACGGGGCCCATCATGAAAGTCTACGGGTCTAGCCCTCTGACACTGCTCCTGACCTGCCCTGTCCATGGCGTACTAACGCTGTCTGAGTTCCTCTATATTCCGAACAAAGTCCTGAATCCGTGAGATATCCATATCGTCTAGTAGTGTGGCCGTAATGCAAGACTCTATATATTCTGGTGCCAGTCCCATAATAAACCAGTGCACCCTGGCTGCATAGTGTCAACATACAAGGGTTGCATATCTGGCTAAGGAATCAAATCTCAATGCATATTCTCTGACACTCATTCTGCCCTACTCCAGATGTAAAAAATGCTCTACTCTGGCCTGCTGGACCTCTCGGGGAAAGTAATGGTCTATGAAAGCCTTAGAGAAGCTAGGCCACATAGGTGGAGGTGCATCTCTTCCTTGGGATCTTTCCCAACTCTCGTACCACAAAACTAATCCCTCTCACAATCGGAACACTACTAACTTGACTGATTTTTTGGACAAGGCATGCATGACCCTGAATATTCTCTCTACAACTGATCTATGAAGTTTTGGGGGTCCTTTCAACGATCTGTCCATATAAACTGCGGGGGACTCAAAGTAAGGAACTTGTGGAATCTCGAACTCCCGAGCTCTTCAGTAGGCTTAACAGTAGCTGGTACTACTGGTTGAGGCTAACGCTGGGCAGCCATCATCTGAACCAACATGTAAAATGCACCCCTGAGCTCTTGATCCGATGGCACAAGAATGGCTAGGGATGGTACTGGTGTATTTGCTGTCCTAGAGGAATTTGAGTGCGGTGGTGAGTGCTGGAGATCGAGGTGATGTCTCCCTGTTGCCCTCAGATCAAGATGACTCTGATTGGGGCCCCTACTAATGCCCTCTCCTGCCTCCACATCCAACTCCCGACCATTCATGGTCCGCCGTGCGTTCGACATTTCTCTGTAAATAAGTAGAATAACATAAGCTTAAGGGGTTTCCCTATATAACACAACTCTATAGCACGACTGGAGGAGAAAGAAGAGTAACCACACTATTATGTCTCGTAGCCTCCTGTCTATAGAATGTGGTGCATAACACATTCATAGACAAGACTCTACTTGACAGGCCTTGCAGATTTCCTAGGATACGACCTGCTCTGATACCAAGTTTGTCATGCCCCACCTTGGGAGGCATGACTGACACCTGGTGCCATACTGGGATCTGATCTGACCCGACTGGGCTTATGCACTTCTGGTGCATGCCTACAACTTAGTCCAAAAAAATGACGAGCTACATCTCGGCTGTAAATACAACCTCTAGCCGACAAGGCCAACTATAAAATAAGACAACTAATCAACAACAGCGCAATAACAAGGATCCTATGTAGGCCGACAAGACCACCATGTTGTCTAATTATAGCTTAAATGAAAATAGGTAACTATAACTATGCTATAGCCGCCAAGGCTACTAACTGATAGCTAATTAGGCCCTACACAACCATCACATGAAATAAAAAATACATGGGCCCCACACGACCAACAATAAAACTAATAGCTGGTAATCTGTAGCCTGCAAGCCTCTAAGAGTGGAATAATGGTTGAGACAGGGTCCTGACCTACCCATAAACTATACAACAAAATAAAAAACCTTCTCTAACTATCAACTCGGGAAGAAAGAAGCTGAATGCACTGCTAACTCCGGTTGATGACTAAGAAAGTCCTGAACTGCGTCTATCCGCACCTGCAGGCAAGTAATGCAGTGCCCCAAGGATGGGCGTCAGTACAATATGTACCAAATATGTAAGGCAGTAAAATAATAACTGAATGAAAGTTGATAAAGCCGAAGTAATCATGAAGGAGGGTAAGAGTTTAACCTGAATGATCTCACCCTTTGAAATATCTAACTAACAAGTATATATACAGAAACAAGAACCTAACCAAGCCCCCATAAGTCTGGAAGGTACATACAACACAGAATAATCTACATGAGCCCCCATAAGCCCCGACAAGTACAAACTATGAACACTCCTTCTATCTGACTACTAAAGGTCCGTAAGCATACTGTAACTCAGGATTACTCACTCTCTAAAGTTGTGTCCAATCCTGATAGACTTCTATAGCTGTGTCTGTGTCTGAGCCGTCTGGGTTATGTAACTGCACCTTGAGCCTTGGCTCGACTATGGTTCATAATGTAACTACTGTAACTGGATCTCGAACCTTGGCTCGACTATGGATCATAATGTAACTATTGTAATTGGATCTTGGGCCTTGGCCCGACTATGGATCATAATGTAACTGGATCCCGGGCCTTGGCCCAACTATGGATCATAATGTAACTGCTATAACTAGGTACGACCCTTACGACCTCTATCTGGAATAAGTCAATACGGCCCTCACGACCTCAATCTAGTGTAACTCAATACAGCCCTCATGGCCTCAATCTTGTCCTTCAAACATCATACTACCCCTAAAAGTATGGCCTGATAGGAAACAACATCCTACAACCCAACATCGTAAGGAAAAACCTATCTAGCTAGGGGTAACTCTAACGAGGATTACTATGTCATCACAATCGTCTCCGTTCTATTCATAACAACTGACCAAAATAGGTTTACTCTGACATACTATAGATACAAAAGTCGTACTAACTTTACAATGAATGTAACTTGCCGAAAAGGATAGCCTTGCATACCTTGAGTGTCGACTTTCATTTAACTGGCGAATTTCAACTTGTAACCGGAGGTTCTATCCAACTGCAACCCTTATACTGAGAGAATAGGGATAATTTCAATACTAAATTCAACAAATAATGATAACTTTTGATAATAATTTCAACTATAATTCAACTTCAAATAACTGGGTCGAAAACCAACAATTTCTCGAGAGTTCAGAAGGGAGAAGTGCTTACCTAATACCTGTGGCCGTTTAGGATTAAATTTGGAGTAATTCTGAAAACTTTTACTCGGCGGAGTCCTGGTATGCCGAGCGAATTTTCGAGAAATAAATCCATAGAATTGCTTCCCACAGGCCTAGAACTTGTTACCCGAAGTTAATTTGCGTTTGGACGGCGTTTGGCAGCGTAATCGGATGAAAATTTAATAATACTTGCGTGCTCCTTGGTTCTTAGCCGTGGGTTCTTTCTGAAAATGAAATGAAATAAACAAGGAGCCTATATATACATTCTTGGGCAGTGGCAGGGGGTGGCGCCCTACGCTGCCCAACGTGCCAGTCCACCTACCGCGTCGCGTCTCCCAAAGCGCTAGTAGGCCTAGCGCGCTTGCTGCCCAGCGCACTGTTGGCTAGTGCATCGCACTGACCCCTCGTGGCCTAGCCTCACCTGAACCTACTTCTGAGGCTCCTTCCACACACGTCAAGCTCTATTTACTTGTCACAACCCACGCGTACGTCTACTAATCGTTAACGTTTTTACGGGGTGTAACACATTTTCTACAGATGAAAGGACTATTTGGGGAAAAATCATGTGAGGATACAAATTGTCATTTGAGGAATTTCTTAGAGATCTGCCAGCCTTTCAACATAACTGATATAAGTCAAGATTCTATCAGGTTGAGGCTCTTTCCATTTTCCCTAATGGGAGAGGCGACCATGTGGTTGGAGGAACTCCCTCCGGGCTGCATTACATCATGGCAAGAATTGACTGAAGCATTCTTGGATCAAGCCCTCCGTTGCATGAAGCATGGTTAAGGTTCAAGAAGAAGGTTTCCCTTTGCCCCAATCATGGTCTCCCGAATGGAGTGCTCCTTCAAAGTTTTTATCGAGCCCTAGACTCCATTAACAAGTCCGTTGCCAATAATTTAGCTGGAGGATCAATCATGGATCAAACATACGAATTAGATAAGGCCCTATTGGACATAATGAAAAAGAAAAATTGGGCATGGAATACGAGAGAGACTAATGTATCAACGCATGACATTGGCTCTAGTGCATTGGCAGTTGAGTTGTGAAAAAGAGATAAAGAGCGAGATGAAAATCTCGCTAAAATGATGATGCAGCTAGAACTAATGACCAAACATGTGATGGGGGTAGGGCCCAAGGTTGTGAATGCTGTAGGTATGCAAGGTCCATTGCACTTTGAAGGAGAATCGATGCCACCAAGGTACGATAAGGAATGCCAATACATGGAAAATCAGATGGAGGGGGGGGTTCTTGACCTGGGTTTCAAGGGACTAATCAAGGTCCTTGGCACCTAAGAGAAGAGAACCAAGGTTGGAGAAACTGCGATGCACAAGGATGGCCCGAAAGTAATGAAAGATGAGGCAATAGAGAGCAAAATCGAGAAGCAGACCATTATCGCCGGAGTTCAAACCATATGTTCCCCCTCCTAAAGTTGAGAATGCCCAAAATCAGCCAGGTGTGAGCGATGCAGGTAGCTCAAAAATTAAAGAGATGTTAGCAAGAGTCCTCAAGAAGGTGGAATCAACTGACATCGGGGTCAAGAAATTGAAAGGGGAGGTGTCTAACCTTGCCCAGATGGTGAGCTCCCATTCATCCTCCACTAAGAATTTGGAAGCTCAAATGAGCCACTTGTCTGCTTAAATAAACCCCCGAATCAAGGAACACTCCCAAGTGATACAATGCCAAACTCGAATAAAGATAGTCAATATATGACTATTGTTCGTAGGAGTGGTAAACTAGTTGGAGATACGAGAATGAAGACTAAGGAGGTTGTTGCTCCTAAATCAAATGATGAAAATGAATCTGATGAGGTGCCAAAAACACCAAGTAGTGGTGAAAAGAGTGAATATGAAATTAAAGGAAAGGATGATGAATTTCCCTCACATGTTGATGGAGAAGAGGTAGGCATGAAGGCCTCAAATAATGAAGAACTTGAACCAAGAGCTCCACCCCCTTATCCACAAAGGTTAGCTAAGAAAAAGAAGGATGATCAATTTAGCAAATTCATTGACATGTTCAGAAAATTATCCATCAATATACCATTGGTGGATGCCCTACTTCAAATGCCCTGTTATGCCAAATTCATAAGGAGCTGTTGAAAAAGAAGAAGGTGGTAGATGTGGGCACCGGGGAGACAACGCATCACTGTAGTGTGATGATGATGAGTAATCTTTCCCCAGAGCGAGAAGATCCAGGAGTCTTTACGATTCCTTGCACTATTGGATTATGTATGTTTAAGAAAGCCCTTTGCAATCTTGGCACAAGCATCAATCTAATGCCTCTTATCATTTCCAAGAAATTGGGGCCCGAGAACACCAAACCCACATCAATGAGGTTGTTAATGGCTGGCCGCTCCATAAAGAAACCCGTGGTGTGCTAGAGGATGTATTGGTGAGGGTGGATAAATTCATTCTACTAGCTGATTTTGTGGTGCTTGATTGTGAAATAGACTTAGAAATGCCAATCATTCTGGGGAGACCATTATTCACCACGGGTCAAGCGTTGGTAGATGTGGAGCTAAGTGAGCTCAAGTTCCGAGTTGGAAGTGAAGAAGTCACCTTTAAGGTGTGTCCATCAGCTGAGACTCCAGATGAATGCAAAGTGATTGGAGTGTTGCATGAGGGGAATCAGGAGAATGGAGTGGGGATGAAAGAGGCTGAGTCGGAGGAGGATCCTTTGAAGAAAGATTTCTAGATGAGAAATATGTCATTTTATGACGTTAACTAAGACACTCCTTGGGAGACAAACCAAGTGTTTTATTTTGATTGTTTTTTATGTCATTGTTGTTTTTGATTTTGTAGGGTTAATGAGTTGAGAATCAAGGAAAGAAAGCACAAAAACAAGGCAGGCAACGCACTGGACTGGCAAATCGCCGATCCAGATGTGTGAACTGCCGCGCCCTAACACAGGCAAGCAGAAACTTGGGAGCATAAATGTTAGACCAGTTGGATGAACTGGCGGACCTCCGATTTAAAAGCGCGTACCGCCATCTAACCACCGGTGCAACCCAGACTACATGAGCAATGGGTGCCAAATCGGCGATCCATCGGTGAAACACCGACCCAAGTCGTGAACCGCTGGTGATTCACCAGTTGTAAAATAGTGAACTGAGCATGATTTCAAGCACTAAAAGCTAAGCGGCTAATCGCCGGATTAAATCGGTGATTGTCGGTGTAATACCGGTAAGGATATGGGTTCAAATTCAGAATCTCAATCAAATATGGACCCACCTGACCCTAATATCTATTTGAGCCGTCCTAGTTTGAATAAAATATTTCCTTAGGTTTCCTTTTTTCCTCTTTTACCAGTTTCCCATACTACTTTTCACCTTTCCATATTCCCACAACTCCCTCTCTTCCACTTCCCACACAATTGACTCACCATTAATCTTCCACCTCCTCCTCAACCAACCCCATTCCCATCTTCTCACCTATAAAATCCCTCACTCTCTCCACCATTTATCACTACACTCACATTCTTCCTATCTACTAAACAAGTTCAAGAATTGCCATTGTGAGCATTTCCAAGCTTCTACAGCGAGTCTCTGCTAAACTTTCTCCCACAAGTGGTAATGTTTCTGAGACTCTCTTATTCTCTCTTTAATGGTATTTTTGTGGCATATCCATGTATTGATTACATACATTTCTCTCCCTTTTACATCCGTTATTTCCCCAATTTGTTCCATGGTTGATGCTATATGTGATGTTATATAAAATTTGAGGGATGATAGAAGTTTATTGCTGAAATGGGTGTGGGGATTTTGTGATTGTTGTGTAGTCTTAAATAGGGTGAAGTATGAGTAACCCAAATGGAATAAAATATCATGTTTTGCCTTATGATAGATTTGGTGATACCATTCTTAAGGGTAAATTGTCATTTCAGTCCTTTTTCATGTGTAGAATTGATGTTTGGTATGATGTGAGTAAGTGCATGTGAAATGGTGCCACTGAAGCTCATGGAAATGCTTTGGGGATGACGACTATCGTCTATTCTCCGATCGGGTCCAGCGAAATGTTGATTGAACACTAGTTCAATCTAATGTTGGCTTCAGGCCACTAATTTGATCCCGCGTTACATCAGCGGTTCGCAGATCGAACTGGCGACTCGCTGCTTTGTCATTGTTGGAAGACCTGTTGCCCCAGTTTACTGTTTTTCACCGGTGGGTCAGTGGCGGTCCGTGAATACCATCCTGCGGCTCGCCGGTGCTCCTTCAGTGCTGCTAATCCTTGTATTAAATGAAAGTCATATGTACGTCTTGGAGGGAGATCTTTCATATCTTTCGAGATGAAAGATAATTTTGCATCTTTGCTTCTCATTTCAATTTTAGTATAATGATTAGTTATTTCATTTCAACATGTTGTGGCTGCCACTAACATCATGCTTGCAGAAAATGTATTCATCCAGGAACATCGGAAAAGGCAAGGCCCCAGCCTTCTCAACCACCAAAGGCAAAGGCAAGGTCAAGGCCTCTGCAACACCCACCAACTCCAGGGAGGACATCATATTCTGTGTGCCCGACATGAAAGGGAACTATGCCATATGCAAGGGCCAGTCGATAATGGTGGAAAAGAGGTTTGATTTGGTGAGACTGTGCGGAAACTTGCCCAGCATCACTGCTCAGTTCACAGACAGGCAGTGACATGCTTTCTCCAATCCTCTTCTAGACTACTACCCTATCTTAGTGCCGGAGTTCTATGCTATGCTTCCTACCAGGCTAGACAAGACATTATGAAATATAAAGGCAAAATCGATGAAGTCCCATGCCTACCATTAGTCATGGTATGTGGGGTGGAGGTAGACATAACTCTGACAGTGATCAATTATCTATTCTGGAAAGATGAAATTGACATTGGCTAAGAGTACATGACCAAGATTGTGGACATGAAAAATCAGTTCACTTGGATAGCCCCCATCATTGCAGTTGACACTCCTCTATGGGTGGAAAAATTTCTTGCCATGATCTGAAGTTCAAGGCCAAGTTATGGTTGTATTTCATCTGTGGCCGCATCATTCCTTCTAAAAATGAACTGCGGGTCATCTTGGAGAGAGAAATTATCATAGCCTGCATCATGTCCAGAGTCCCCATTAACTTTGGGGAGATTGTGGCCCAGTAAATGAAGCGAAAGGAAAGATAGACCAACACCTCAATGCCATTTGCTGTCCTCATTTCCCAGTTGTGTTTGCAAGTAGGAGTGCCATTTTTCCCTGATGATACCCCTATCCCTACCTCAGGAGTTATCACCTTAGATAGGAAAAGAGATGCCAACACACCCGTAGTCAAGAGGAAGCGAATATGCAAGCTTTTGGGTTGGTAGAGGGATCACTATCCCATGGGTCAGCAGTCGCCACATGCCCCAGATTTGAATGTGTCTCACCAGAAGCTACGGGCCAAACCTCCGGTGACACACCTCTTAGAGGAGCATCCCTCCCTCCAACATCCTCCTAGCCGAGTGGTCTCCACAAACTCGTGGAAATGACCAACTCTCATGAGAGACAACTTTTGAGTCTCCCTACACTCATTGCTCAAACAATCAAACGGGAGATGAAATCAATGTATGAGAGCCTTACAACATTATGAAAATGGGTGGATGCAGTGAAGGGGGCTGTCACCTCTCTTCGAACCGAGGTAAGGGAGTGAAAAAGTTAGACACCTATGGAAGTGCCTGACATGAGCGCTCTTGATGCTGCAATGGCTGCTCCTTCCACAGTTCAATGCCCAATTGATGATCTATTTGAGGGTTTGGGAGATGACAACGAGGATCTGGGAGAGGCTGGTTTTGATGGCTCCGCATGAGCAGGGGAAGATGCTGATGATGATGATGAGGAATGACCCGCTCAAGGAGTCTCTTAACCCTTAATTTTGCATGCATACATTGGGGACAATGTATTCTCTAAGATGGGGGAGGATGAGTGTTTGTTGGGGGTTCACTGGTGTTTTTATTTTGAGATGAGTTGATGTAGCCCTTGTTAGATTTAGTTTTTTTTACTACTATTATCTGATGAGGAATTGTGAGCCTTTGTAGGGCTCGATTTTAGTCTTATTGATGATTTCCCTTTCCGGGCTTGTGATGTTGACAAAAATGAATGACATGATTGAGTTCTTGGATGTATGTTAGTGTGCTAATGGTGAAAATTGGGTCCTTGTTTTGAATTGTTTATTTCTTTATGACCCAAGTCCTTTGTTTGTTCGCCCATGTAAATAGTATAATAGTAATCAAACTCCAAGGGTTTTCTTCATATCATGGTTCTTTCCCGAGGAGCATTTACCTTTTTTCTTTATTTTTGTTGTCGAACCAGGTTGGGACTTCCCGATGATAGATTGAGAGGCGACTTTCTTAAGGAAAAATGCCATGTCATTTTTGAGTCTAGTGTGGAGCTATTTTGAGAGGTACCACTAGGAAAATTTTTGAAATAAAATTTTGAAATAGGGCATGAAAATGAGAAATAATGAACAGGCATTTGAAACAAGAATGTAGCACTCTTTGTCATACTTTGTAGAGTCCTCGTTTGACTTATGAATTTGTATGTTCTAATGTACTAAATCAAGATCTTGTGTGGATAATGACTTTTGTGGACTCTTTAGGTGTGATGCCTTGTGTGGTAAGGATTTTTTTGTGAATCTCATGCACAACTTCTTGTCTAGAACTTGCCCCAAGTGTGACTTAAGGTGAAATCCTAGATGTATCTGCACCTAGAACATGATCTTAGGTTCTCTTTCGTAAGTCACTTCAACCAAAATGACCTCCTTGACCATTAATCTTTGATGGCCAACATTCGAGCCTTGAACCCTTTCTTGGAAACCACATTACAAGCCTAATGACTATATTTTTTAATCCTTCTCTTTGGCACCTATCCTCCCTAATTGTTAGTAATGAAACAATGAAAAATGGGGGTTTCAAGTCCAAGAAATAGGGAGAGATAAGGAAAGGAATGTGAAATTGTCATGACCCGAACGGAGGCCCGGACCGTAGACACGGGACAAGGGACCCCGAGAGACCCCAAGTCGACCAAAGACATAAGAATACATCTAACTAAATATATAAATACTGAAGAATCAACGATATAACCTCAGTGGAAGTCTAACTCAACATCACATCAGAATAAGCATCTGAAGCTAACACAACATAAGTCTGAAAAGCCTCTAATCTGGACGAGTTGATGGGACAAGACCCCAACAAACTCAACAATTCTTACACTAAAAATACATAAGGAAACTAAAAGTCTATCTCTCAAAGGATGAGGACTCACCAACCAAGTAGGTGATAATTCTGACAACCGACTACGAACGGGGCTGAGCTTGGGAGCTGGGTCTTGTATCATGAAACGATATAGCATAGAAAGTACGTGGAATGTACCGAGTATGCAAGGTAAGTAAAACCTCTTAAGTAAAGTAAATCATTTAAAACATTTCATAACATATCATAAGATTTTAAATCTGAGAGGAAGAACTGCATGCTTCATTCTGAAATCGTAAGCTTTTCATAATATGACAATGCATAGCTTCATAACATCATAGCTAACTCGAATGACTCAAAGCTGAAACATGACATTTATAAGAAAAGCTGAACAATGAGTCAAACCTTGCTTTTTGAACATTCATGTGTAAAATAATAACCATGAGTAATGAATATGAAAATTTGAAACATATAGACAACGGGAGACTCATCACTTAACCGACATACCATGATAGAGCTTACGTGGTTCCTACTATCACACTCAAGTGGGAAAAGCTGTCCAAAACCTTGACAGGGCTAAGGACGCTACAATGATATTGATATCAATCTCATGGGCCATTAGGGCCGGGGATAGCTCACAAGGGAGGTCCCAATAACATAATAGTATCAACCTACGTTGGCGCGTAGTTTTGGGGCATCGGGTGATCGACCCTTTGCCCGCTCGGTGTTAGACTCTTCTCCCAAAACTCTACATAGTATATAACGAAGCTCAATGATGGAATCATGCATAAATTCAACATCGTATGAAATGATGCTCAACATTGTCATTTGACAAAGCTCAATAATGAAATCATGCATAGAACCGACATTGTATGAAAATGAAGCTCAATAATAACATACATCTCAATTATGAATTCATGCATATGAGAAGCTTTATTTCGAAACATACCACAAGCTCAAATTTAAGTGGGAGCATCCACTCCAAAACCATGTGGTAAGCTTACTTTAGAGATACTACATCATCATACTCGATATAAGGTCCTTGCCCAAACTTTATCATGCTTGGATCTACTCAATTCATTTTGAAAAAAATATCATAATCATGGGTAGCTTTAGAAACATACTTTTCATCATCAAATCTCATCATCATCATACATACAACATCATTTTCTTCTTTCATGAACTTCTCATCCATGGGCATTTAATTTCATAAATTAGAAAACACAATTTTGATTGAAACCAATTTAAAAATCTGCCTAAGCTTCACAATTCATCAATAGAAACATAATCTAATCTTATCCATATATAGAAATTGAAGAATTATGCAATTAGGTAAATACCCCATAACTTGATAATAGGAATTTCTCATACTTAGATAGAGGTTGGGCATGGTGAGGAAGGAAACACCCACTCATAACCCTACATACCTGGAAGGGATTGATTCCACCAAATCATTGATTACCCAAGAGGAAATTAGATGGAAACCTTGAATACTTTCCTTGAATCACATCTTCAGCCTCTCAAGATTGCATGCATGTAATGAAATAGCTTAGAATGGGGTTTTCCCTCTTAAAATCCTGTAAAACGAGCCTTAAATGATGTAGTATAGGCCCCTCGGACTTACGAATTACGGAAAAGCCCTTACTAAAATCACAAAATTTGGCTAACTGCCAGTCCCCACGAGGGACTAGACGACTTGTGCTCACAGTCCACAACTCGTGGCCATGAGTCTCCTAGTTCACTGCTCAAAACAACTAGGGGACCTCACGGGAGACACCACGACTCGTGGTCACCATCCGTGGCTTCTACTGCCCAATGCCTCCTTTCTAAACAACTAGACTAGGCCACGGGAGACCTCAAGAGTTGTGAGGCCTGACCATGACTCGTGGTCATGCCCATGGTCTTCTCAACACACCCTGCCATCCCTTCTGGACCACGAGTCACTTCACGACTCGTGGTCACTCCTCACGATTCGTTTTGTGACCTGGTGCGA
The DNA here is from genome assembly GCA_018107945.1 of Datura stramonium. Taxonomy (NCBI): domain Eukaryota; kingdom Viridiplantae; phylum Streptophyta; class Magnoliopsida; order Solanales; family Solanaceae; genus Datura; species Datura stramonium. The sequence continues at coordinate 204,768 of JACEIK010000061.1, forward strand.
AATTTTTGTTTTTCACCGTTTTGACTCCCGTGTCTGATCCTTGGGTTCCCAGGGTATAACAATATCTCTCCCTTGGGAACATTTGTGCTCAAATGTTAGAAACACACGGAAAACTCAGAAGCATGCAATCATCATATTCAAATCCTGATCATTTAAACTGACAACTGATGGAAAAAAACACATAGCTGAACTGAATTTAGACCTCACATATATCTATCCTAACATAAAACAAACTTGTACACATGAACTAAACATGGAAACTAATTAGAGAATTAGGGAAAAACTGATACCTCAACTAAAACTGAGATGGTAGGGAATAAGTGAGGGTATTTAGCCATCATAGCTGCTTTGGCTTCCCTCGTAGCTCCCTCAACATCTAGCTCCCTCAACATCCTGATTTCTCCATAACACCTTTAATGAAGCTACCTCTTTGTTCCTCAGCCTCCGAACCCGATGATCCAAGATTATGATTGGAATTTCCTCATAACTGAGGCTATCTCCCACACCAACACTTTCCACCGGGATGACTAAAGCTTGATCACCCAAGTACTTTTTCAAGAGCGATACATGAAAGACAGGATGAACTGAAGATAACTCTGATGGCAAGTCCAACTCATATGCTACTTTACCAACCCTTCTCATAACCCGGTAGGGACCAACATAGCGGGGGCTGAGTTTTCCTTTCTTTCCAAATGCATGACTCCCTTAATGGGAGAAACCTTCAGAAATACCCAATCGTCCACTTCGAACTCCAACTCTCTCCTTCTCACATCAGCATATGACTTTTGACGACTCTGAGTGGTTTTCAGCCCATCCCTTATCAACTGAAATTTTATCATGGCCTCATGAACCGAATCTGGCCCTATCATAGCTTCCTCACCAAACTCAAACCATTCGATGGGCGATTTACATCTCCGCCCATAGAGAGCCTCGAACGATGCCATTTGGATACTGGAGTGATAGCTGTTATTATAAGCAAACTCGATCAAGGGCAAGTGATCATCCCAACTACCTTTGAAATCCATCACATAAGCTATTAACATGTCCTCGACAGTTTGAATTGTTCGCTCCACCTGACTATCCGTTTGCGGATGAAATGTTGTGCTGAGTTTAACTTGAGTCCCAAGTCCTTTTTGAAAAGACCGCCAGAATTGAGAGGTAAACTGAGTACCTCGGTCCGAGATAATAGACAAGGGAACTCCATGCAATCGAATCAACTCTCGGATATATAGTTTGGCATAATCATCTGCTGAATCTGTGGTTTTGATCGGTAGAAAGTGTGCAGCCTTGGTCAACCTGTCTACCACCACCCAAATAGAATCATAGTGTCGGCGAGTAAGAGGTAGGCCTATAATGAAATCCATATAAATCTCTTACCACTTATAAGTGGGAATGCAAATATCCTGAAGTACACCTCCCAACCTTTGATGCTCGACTTTCACTTGCTGACAATTCGAGCACTAAGCTATAAATTTTGCAATATCCTTCTTCATGCCATTCCACCAATATATTTCCTGTAAATCATGATACATCTTGGTGGCACCCGGATGGATAGAATACTTGGATCCATGTGCCTCATGCAATATATGGTCCCTCAAATTATCCATATCTAGAACACATAGACGACCTTGGTACCGCAGCACCCCATCCCCCCCTTTGGAGAAAACCTCCACTTTCTGACTCTGAATGGATTCTTTCAGTTTCACCAACATCGGATCCTCGTATTGCCTAGCTTTCACATCAGTCACCAAGGACGATTCTGATCCGTTTTGCACAACAACATCGCCATCGGTCGAGTCGACCAATCTAATTCCCAAACTCACAAGTCGATGGATATATTTCACCAACTCTTTCTTTCCCTCATCCACGTGGGACACACTCTCCATAGAGAGCTGACTAAGTGTGTAAGCTACCACATTAGCCTTACTCGGATGTCAAAGGACACTCATGTAGAAGTCCTTTAGCAGCTCCAACCACCTCTTTTGCTGAAGATTGAGATCTTTCTGCGTGAAAATGTATTGCAAGCTCTTATGATCCGTGAATACATCCACGTGGACCCCATACAAATAATGTCGCCATATCTTCAATGCAAATACCACCGCTGCCAACTCTAGGTCGTGGGTCGGGTAATTCTTCTTATAGACTTTCAACTGTCTTGAGGCATATGCTATCAGTTTCCCATGCTGCATCAACACACACCCAAGTCCGATTCTCAAAGCATCACAATACACCATAAAACTATCGGTACCCTCAGGTAGGGTCAACATTGGTGCTGAAGTGAGTCGAGTCTTCAACTCTTGGAAGCTTTTCTCACAAGCCTTCGACCATTGGAACTTTACCTTCTTCTGAGTCAACTTGGTCAAAGGTGC
>JACEIK010000061.1:241993-256109 GCA_018107945.1 Datura stramonium
AGAATTATTTTAGTCAAATAAATGAAAAGAAAAAATTAAGAAGCGAAGAAATCACTATAAATATAGAGAGAAAAATAATAACAAACAAATGACAATACAAGTCGCACTCTCTGTCCGTTACTGCTTCTTAATTCTTTTCTAGCAAGGAGTAATATTGTTTGTTCTTTTGTAATCTTTTTCATTATTCTTTTATTATTTCCTTTTTAATTGTTCTTCCACTCAATTCTTCATGTCTTAGAATAGCTCAAATTTCAAATCACATTACTTCTCCTCTCCATAAGTTGTAAACCGTCTCTTTCATAACCTTTATATCTTTGAATTTTGATGTGCTTTCTTCTTCATTTTTCAGGAAAAGTTGATTTCTTGTTGCTTTGTTCATTATTACATGTAATATTTCATTTATAATTAACATTTGCCTTGTAAATATTGTTTTTTTCTATTTTCCCTACTGCAATCACAAAGTATAATTGTGTCAATTAGTTATTATGTTGAAAAGTTTTAGTTTTGAGATCATTAAGCTTATCTTGGAGCATGAGAAACTCCCGACAGTTCCAAGCTCGTGTTAGTTTCTTAAAATGCTTCATTCACCCTCCAACACCTAAAATTATTTGGTAACTTATGGTGTGACACAAAAATTAACAGAATAAAAAATAATATAAAAATATTCTCATTGTTTAAGTAATCATACCTCTATAAAATATGGTTGATGGTCTTGATATGTTGCAAAAGTCAGAAACTTTTTATTGAAGCATGAGTGTTTCTTGAAATTAATCTTTGCATAAGCCAAGCAACTCTACGCCATACTATTCAAACTCAATATTCAAGCACAAACAGTTCTACCAAAATAAAATAAAATAATTTTTTATGTTGAACATATCAAATCAAAGATAGGACTACAATATGAAATACCAAATAATATCATGAATATGTTATTTAATTATTTTAAGGGTTATGATAATAAAAATTGCAGGAGCAATGAAAAAGACCATTGTAAGAATAAAGTAGTAACTATGGATGAAGGTGTTGTGTGTGATAAGATTTCAAGATATAGAGAGATAGATTTTGGTGGTGCTTCTCTTCAGTATGCAAGCTTTATATTGGGATGAAGATTTAAGGTGGTATTTATAGGAAACAGAGGCTAGGGTTGTGAGGATAGACTTCGAATTCGAAATTTTAGACTCTAAGTCAAAGAGGCGTTGTTATGTCATAGCAGAAAATGCAGGGATTCTTATTAAAAAAATGCTAAAAGGTGGAAAACAGAGATAAAGAAAGTTTTAACCCTTTTATATTTATAATGGTCTTCATCTTGAACTTCAAAGGGTCAACAAAATMTGCTTTCGGTCGATTACCAAAATGACAAATCTTTGATGTGCTTTCAAGATTTGGACTCCTGTGAAGCACGAAATGAAACAGAGACGTGAGACATGTCAAGTCAAGTGTGGAGAGAGAGAGGATTTTTGCACAAATAAAGCTCTGAAAAGGTCTGTTCATGGCTGTAACTTGGTAAATTCTTGTGCAGAAATGGAAAGGGAGAGACATGGGGTGTAGCTACTTTTCATAATATTTCATAAGAAAAATTCAATTTAGTGAGGACACATAAAATATTTGGAGGTTACAAAGTTGAAAAACCACAATCATAATGAAAAGGTGTGATTATGATTGTTGATTTTTTAAAATTGAAAAAAATGTTTTGTACATTCCTAATTTATTGAAACGACTAAATTTTCACTTCAGAAATAAAGGGGAAGGTGGAGGGTTTATTTTTGAGATAAAATTAAATGTGGCAATAATTAAATAATAGATACAAAATAATTTAAATTAGAGAAAATATTCAAAAAAAATAAAAAAATAAAAATAAGAATGGAGGTCATAGGAGCATGTCAGGTCAGCATGCTCCCAACCTCCTTTTATATAAATATNCCTCCTTTTATATAAATATATAGATTGGAAGTCTCACTAATTAAATATGTGGTCCCTATTATGCCTGATTAATTAAAGAACTTGGAAAAGGAAGAAACCTATTTTCTTGAAGTAGTAAAATCCTACAAGATTTTGGACAACTTTAGAAAAGGTAAGTAGTACACGTTTTGGGTTTCATATCCTTTAAAAACGTGTGGATACACAAGAAAATTAGGAATCCTATACATTTTGGGATTAAGGTTTTACACCCTAAAAACGTGATTATAAATATGTCTTTTTCCTCCTTGAAAAAATAATCTTTTCTGAGAAGCAGTACTTGCTAATACAAGTATTCCATACTCGGAGATTATTCAGGCTACAGTAGAAGACTGCAGACCTGGAGAACGAATTGAATGTTTTGTGTGAAAGATTCAAGAGGTTAATATTTCGCAATATAGTTTGTTATTGTTATCTAGTGATTCATGTAAGATAGTTGATCCAATTTATATTTGCTTCCGTTGCACATGTTCTAACAATTGGCATCAAGATCCGACTTACATCTACCTAGATAATTTGAAAATTTTATGAAAAAGATTGTTATGTATATTGTCTTTTTTGCATGAATACATGAATCATATATAAATGAAAACGAGTGTTTTAATGGTTTTTGTGTTTGAAAAACTGTTTTATAAATAATTTATGATATGTTTTTTAAAACAAAAAAAAAATTTAAGCTGTCAGGGTCGCGCGAGGCACTGCCGGTTTGGTCGGTATTGGAGTTTTTCAAATTTTAACGAACTCTGATTAACCTAAAATTTGGTAGGTTCATCGAAAATGACCTACTGAGAAATAAACATTGCTATGCTGTGATTAACATCATTTTTTGGCCATTCGGAGTCGTTTTGATGGATTTTGGGGCATTTTTCTGTTTTCTAAAAAATTAAAAATTGAGAAAAAAATAGTTTCTTACAACCAGTGTTGTTAGGGTTCAATCCTTATGGTCTCCATTAGTATGTAACAGTAATGTAATGAGTTTACATGTTGACATGGTCTTCTTTCCCCATTGGATAGATTCATTACAGGATTACTGTGTTTGCTTGTCTCCTGTTGTTGAAAACTTGTATTAACTCTCCAACTGAGTTACATGTTGGTTCAATAGAACAAAGATTTACATTATAGGACATTTACCTGTCTTAAATATGCAGTTTACTCTCCAACTGATTTAGTTCTATTTTGATTTATGAGATAAACATCTGTCATAACTCATATAGTTTGCATGAATGGTTAAGTTTCCCTATTGAATCTAGCTATTCAATATGCATGGTTATATGTGTTATGTGTTTACATGAATTTAAATACTCTTCTAGCATGCTTAATTATATATTTGATGTTTTTCTACCTCCTAGATTAATAATGACTTCGTTCAATCCTCTCGCCTCTATTTTAAAAGAAAACAAGTTAGAGGGCCTGAATTATGTTGACTGGAAAAGAAATCTGGATATTCTCCTAACTTTTGAAGGGTATCATTTTGTGTTGGTTGATGAATGCCTTGAAAAACCTGAGAATACCACCATGGACCAAATCAAATCCTATGAAAATTGGGTTAAGGCTGATGACATGACGCGATGTTACATTCTTGCCTCAATATTGAATGTTTTGCAACGTCAACATCAGTCTATGGAATCTGCCTATGATATGCTTGAAAGTATCAAAGAGATATTCAGTGAGCATAATCGTGCTGCGAAGCATACAACCATGAAACCCCTTTTAAACACAAAAATGGCTGAAGGATCGTCCATAAGGGATCATGTTCTTAAAATGATTGATCTTCTTAATGAACTGGAAATCCTTGGAGCTAAAATTGATAAGGAATCTCAATTTGAGATGATCCTGCAGACTTTTTCTGACAGTTTCAGCAATTCCGCTTGAACTATAACATGAACAAAATGGATCTGTCTCTAGCGAAATTGTTGAATAAGTTGCAGGCGCCTGAGTCCATTATCAAACAACAAGCTCCTGTTGTGGCATTGAATGTTGAGAGAGCTTCTTCTTCTTGTAAGCCAAAAGGCGAACAGAAAAAGAAGAGACCTCTCAAGGCTTCTGGAGTTGCAAATGGTGGTGTGGTTAAGCCGAAAGGCAAGTGCTATCATTGCAAGAAGCCTGGGCATCACAAGAAGAAATATTCTGAATACCTGGCTAAATTAAACAAGCAAGATAATTCTTCTTACTTAAATGTCGTTGAAACTTATTTACCGTCTGTTTCTACGATGCTATGGGTTGTAGATTCAGAAGCCACTAATCATGTCTGCACTTCTTTGCAGGAGTTTCAAGAAACGCGGCGGCTAAGTGAGAATGAAGTTTGCATTTTTCAAGCCAATGACGAACCAACACCAACTTTAGCTTTAGGAGATATTAGAATTTCTTTTAGTAGTTCAAGAGTCTTAGATTTAAAATATGTTCTCTATGTACCTTCAATTAGAAGGAATTTGCTTTCAGTTTCAAAATTGATGGATGTTGGTTATAATATATATTTTGGTAATAATTTTGCTTTTATCAAATTTAACAAGCATTTTATCTATACTGCTGCTAGAGTACATGATCTATTTGTGCTTGAAACACCTCCTAATTTGTTGTAACCAAAGGAACTAAATAACATTAATATGTCCAATAAAAGAAAATGTGTTTCTGAATTGAGTCAAACTTACTTGTGACACTTGCGACTAGGTCATATAAATCTAAATAGAATTTCAAGGTTGGTCGCTGATGGACCTTTGAGTTCATTGAAAGTGGAGGCATTGCCAACCTGTGAATCTTGTTTAGAAGGAAAAATGACTAAGAGACCTTTTCCTTCTAAAGGAAATAAAGCTAAAGATAAGTTAGAATTAATTCACTCTGATTTGTGTGGTCCTATGAATATACAAGCAAGAGGTGGTTTTGAGTACTTTGTGACCTTCACAAATGACTACTCTAAATATGGATTCGTTGTTGCGTCGTAAATCTGAATGCTTTGACAAGTTCAAAGAATTTAAGGCAGAAACGAAAAAATGACATGACAAACATATTAAATCATTACGATCTGATCGTGGTGGTGAATACCTTTCTGTTGAATTCATTAAATACTTATTAGATTGTAGAATTACATCTCAATCATCTGCTCCAAGAACACAACAATAAAATGGTGTGGCAGAGAGAAGAAACAGAACTCTTTTGGAAATTGTAAGATCAATGTTGAGTTATTCGCATTTTCCTTCTTCTTTCTGGGATATGCATTAGACACGGCAAACTACTTGTTGAACTTGGTTCCTTTCAAATCAGTATCTTTAATTCCAATAGAATTGTGGACTGTATGAAAGCCTAGTCTAAGACAATTTGGGTATGGGGTTGTCCAGCCCACGTGCTAAAAGGAAAAACTGATAAGTTAGAATCAAGGATAGAAGTATGTGGCTTCGTTGGATATCCAAAAGGGACAAAAGGTGGTTTGTTTTATTGTCCTAAAGAAAATAAGGCCATTACTACAACAAATGTCAAGTTTCTGAAAGAGGAATATTAAATAAATCATGTTCCGAGAAGTAAACTCGCTTTACAGAAATTGAACAATAGAATAACAAATTATGTATCCTAAGAACAAATTCCACAAGCAAGTATTGACATACCACTCCATTATCATAGTGGGAGAGATTTAAATAGGCAACGGGAGGTGCAAGTGCAAAGGTCGGACATCTCGCTACCTCAAGATAGTGGGAGCAATGCTGACCAGCCTGCTCTTGTCGAGTAGTCTATGCACTGGAAAGAAGTTCGTGGTAATCAGGATTTAGTTTTCAAAAGTAATGTTGTGGTTCCACCGCAAGATCAGATTAATGATCTTGTAGCAAGTCTTCGTAGTGGAGAGTTATTAGAAAACTCATTCGATTTGCGCTCTTAGGAGAATCTTATGATAGAATCCCTGATGAGCCTAATACAGAATCCTTTAGTTAGCTGAAGCACTACAAGATATAGATGCTGAAAAATGGATAGTCGCTATGAAATCTGAAATGGAGTCCATGTACTCAAATCAAGTCTAGGATCTTGTAGAACCACTTGCAGAATTCAAACCCATTGGCTGTAGATAGATCTATAAGAAAAAGAGAGGTGTGGATGGAGAAGTGCAGACTTTTAAAGTTAGGCTTGTTGCAAAAGAGTTTACTCAAAAAGAAGAAATTGATTACGAGGAAACTTTTTCGCCGGTAGCCATGCTTAAATCTATCAGAATTCTTTTATCCATTGTTATTCATTATGATTATGAGATCTGGAAGATGGATGTCAAGACGGCTTTTCTTAATGGAAGTCTTGATGAGTGCATATATATATAGCACAACCAAAGGGTTTCGTGGAAAGTGGCAATGAGCACATGTTGTGTAAGCTGAAAAGATCCATTTATGTGTTGAAACATGCATCTACGGCATGGAACACTTATGTTAATAATTCGATTAAGATTTTTGATTTTGAACAATGTGAGAACGAGTCATGCATATATAAAAAGTGGGAGGGAGATAAAGTAACATTTTTTATTCTATACATGGATTACATTTTGCTTATAGGAAATAATGTGAGCATGCTGAAATAGATCAAAGAGTGGTTGTCCTCGCGTTTTGATATGAAATACTTAGGTGAAACGGCTCATATCCTTGGGATCAAGCTCATGCGAGATCGCAAGTAAAGGATATTAGTCTTGTCTCAAGCACTTCATATTAATACGATTCTTACCAGGTTTAGCATGAAAAATTTCAAAAAGGGATTTCTTCCTTTTAGGCATGAAATTTCTCTATCAAAGGATCAATCTCCCAAAACAGCTAATGAAATAGAGAGGATGAGGTTGATCCCTTATGCTTCTGTTGTTGGGAGACTCATGTATTCTATGGTATGTACTAGACCTGACATTTGCTTTGTTGTTGGCGTGATTAGTAGATATCAGTCTAATCCTGGGAATGAACATTGGATTGCAGTTAAGCATATAATCAAGTATCTAAAAAGAACTAAGGATCATATGTTGGTTTTTCACTTGGGAAATCTGGTACCTGTAGGGTACACAGATTCAGATTTTCAGTCTGATAGAGATTCTAGAAAATATTCCTCAGGATATGTGTTTACTTTAGGAGGTGGAGCCATAAGTTGGAGGAGTATCAAGCAATCATGTGTTGCTGATTCCACCATGAAAGCTGAGTATGTAGCTGCCTCTGAGGCGGCTAAGGAGGCTGTTTGGCTTTGGAACTTCCTAAAAGAGCTCGGAGTGATTCCTTTAATTGAAGCACCAATTACACTTTATTGTGATAATAGTGGTGCGATTGCAAACTCAAAGGAACCACGAAGTCACAAAAGAAGAAAGCACATTGAGAAAAAATATCACTTAATTCGGGACATAACTCAAAGAGGAGATGTGAAGGTTTTGAAGATTGCATTGCAGAACAATTTGGCGGACCCGTTTACAAAGAGCTTGTCACAAAAGCCTTTTGATAAGCATGTAGAAGGAATGGGTGTTAAAGTTGTAGGTGCATGGTTATGATTCTAAGTGGGAGATTATTAAGATATACTATTAACCATGTGTTTTTAGATAGTATTATGTTTCACTTTTGTGAAACTTAAAGTCTTGTTTTAAATAGATCATTTTTGCATGTGCGTCCTTTACTTATATAGTAGATGATTTGGTGTGTAGAGTTTAGCTTATACATAGAAGATTAAATCATTGGTTCTTATAAGTATAAAGTTTATATATGTTCGCAATCTAAGATGAAAATTGAACGAATTCATCGATATGATGTAGCACAAAATTAAATGTAATTTATCTTGATTATGGAAATTGTATTATTTCAACTTCTTGTGCTAGTACATTTTGTATGTATTGACGGACCAAGTAGAGAAAAATTATCTGACTTAGTAAAATAAATTCTCTAGATCATTAAATATACTTATACTCTTAATCTTGATATAATTATTATGATCAATGTTATTTGCTTGTTATTTTGATCTATCAAAGAGTGAAACTCTTTCGCGAGTTAAAATGTTCCTGATAGGTTGGATGATGACAAATGATATTTGTAAAATAATAGTTAGTTGATGGAATCCATGTCTCGACCTTGAGATTGATGATACCCCTTTATGATTGCTTATAAGGTTTCATGTGACAACCCTGTAGGTAGATTCTGTATCCGTCACATGAAATAAGTTAAGCGTTTGAATAAAGGATTAAATTGATCAATGAATTAAATAGTTTGAAATTTAATTCGATTGATTAGTATCTGTAATCTTAACATGTGGAGTTAAATAAGAATCTAATGATTGATTTTAAAATTATACTGAGGAGTGCAATTACGGATTTTTAGTGAAATAATCTGTAATTTATTATGGTAGGTTAATTCATTCATTGTAAAGAATTAATACCATAATTGAAAGCTCCACTAATTAAATTTGTGGTCCCTGCTCTTCCTGATTAATTAAAGAACTTGGAAAAGGAAGGAACCTGTTTTCTTGAAGTAGTAAAATCCTACAGGATTTTGGACAACTTCAGAAAAGGTAAGTAGTACACGTTTTGGGTTTCATACCCTTTAAAAACGTGTGAATATACAAGAAAAGTAGGAATCTTATACGTTTTAGGATTAGGATTTTACACCCTAAAAAGGTGCTTATAAATAGGGCTTTTTCCTCTTTGAAAAAATAATTTTTTCTGAGAAGCAGTACTTGCCCACACAAGTATTTCCTACTCGGAGATTATTCAAGATATAGTAGAAGACTGCAGATCTGGAGAGCGAATTAGACGTTTTGTGAGAAAGATTCAAGAGGTTAGTATTTCGCAATCTAGTTCGTTATTGTTATCTAGTTATTCATGTAAGATAGTTGACCTAATTTATGCTTGCTTCCGCTGCACATTTTCTAACAATTATGTGATATAAATTATGGATAAGAATGTGGTCATGTATGGTTGGATAAATTTCAACTCACTTCTATGGGATATTTGAGAGAAAATTTTGGTATTAACGGTTATTGGTCAAGTACTTTTAGTACATTGCAAATATTGTGGTATGTCTTATCATGGATTAACAAAGGTACCATCATGAAATAAGTCTTGCCTATAATATTTATTTTTATCATGTCTGTAATTGTATAATTTTATGCTTGAATGAGATGCTCATTATATGGATGGTGTTATAGAATATGCGCTAGCACTCAAAATTAATTGAGAGTTCTAAAAGAGTTGATATGTTACTACCTAGAGGAATAAAATTGTTCATAATATTGAGTTGTAATAAGTCTCAAAAGAAACTTATTTAATTTCAAAAGCATTGATCAAAAAAGAATTATAGTGAGACTATAAATTATGAAAAAAATTATATCTTCGTATTATTACAATCAAAACAAGTTTTAAATATTTATGTGGAAAGTTATCATTCTTTTTCTCTTATTTGAACTATGCAAATATAAGCATGATGATGGAATCACAAGCAATAATAAACTATAAGTTTACTGAAAGAAATATCAGTCAACATGATCGATTGTCCATCTCGGTTCAAATGTGATGCAAAATTAATTGAGAATTCACGTAGCTATATATCGAAGAAATCAAAACAAAATCTTCATGAATTATCTTGTGTTGCTTGTTCTCATGAAAAATTAATTATTGTATTAGCTATGGTTGAGATTGTATTTTATGATTTTTTTTTTAACAGATAAAAGGTAATTATGGGTCCAGTCACCTATCATATGAACCAATTTACGATTATATAAATTAAATAGATGTTTCTATCTGATGATCACATGTGTGTTTGATATTCAACTTGAAATTTAGTTTTTGTAAGGTTGTTTTCTCGAATTATTAAATTAAGAACATGGTTAACGATGAAATTATGTTGATAATATTGATTTATATTCATGCTGCTTCACAAAAATCGTATGCCTCTAATTATAGTTAAACTATTGGTTATGAGAATAATATATCATAATGAAATTTCGTACAAGATGCTTTTATTTAACATGTAACAACACTTGTATGTATCAAGTCTAAAGTTTATACAAGTCGTATCACAATTGATTTAGGGTCAAGAACGAAATAATTCTCATCTAAAAAATTTGAATATATGGTATATGATTTAATTGTTCCTTCACAATACACAAAGATAAGTCCCCAAATAAGATTTGGGGTATATGTTTGATTTTCTACATAAAGTGGAGGAGATGATTTGGAGCTAAAAAGTTATACATAAAATGAATTATCTAGATCATCATATAAAATATGTGAACTTCAAGAGATAATTTATTTGTAAAATATTGAAAATAATTGTCAAATACACTTCTAACCTTATGTCTTAATATAGCTGCAAATGATCCAATGAGAAATAGAGTTCTTGAAAGAGAGTTTACGGCACACCTGAAGCGTGATAGAACAATCAGTTCAAAGGTAAAACTTCTTGAAGAAGGAGAAAAGCAATGACCAAGACGGTCATAATAATGATGCAAGTGCTTTAAAAAAGCACCATGACATAACACTCATAAAACCTTCAGAAAGATTCAGACACCTATTTCACTTGAAAAAATAATAATATTTGGACCTATAGTCCAAAGACTTAAATGTGTAATGTCAGTGCGATACAAATGAGTCCTTGTGCGAATAGTAAAATGAAAAATAAAACTATAAGATATGAATTACGACTTAAGTATCACTGTTGTGTCGAATTTACGATACAGTTGTATTTCTTTTTATAAGTTTTTGTATAATTTTAAGTACTATTATAAGTTAATAATAATTCTATTTTACTAAGTTTCAGGAATTCAATTGATTTGAAAAAAAGATGCAAAAATCCAGGAGAATCTATTGAAATGGTGCGGCTTATAAGCCACAGATTCATTCTGCGGTTCATATGATAGTTCGTCGATGAACTTCAGAGAGTTTACAAGAATCAAGTGAAGATTTACTAAAATATAGTGTCAGTTATGGACCATAGAATCCATCTACGGACTGTAAATGACACCATAAAAGTGGAGATTTAGAGATGTTGCAAGTCAGAACTTCAACCTAGAAAAGTAGTTACAGACCGTGGATTCCATCTACGGCCCGTAAAATAGCTTTGTAAGTCCAAGATCGGAGAAGTCATAATTTAAAGTTTTAACATATGGAGATCAGATATGGACCGCAGATCATAAGTACGGTCCGCAAATTAATTTACAACCACCAAAAGTGAGCCAGATGGAGCTATTTACTGAACAATCTATGGACAGTAAATTGAAACTACGGTCCATAAGTTGTTCCTGAAGAAGTCTGAAAAGAAATTGTATTTGGACTTTTAACTTAGTATAAATAGCATTTTTAGGTATTTTGTAAGGGAATTGAACATCATCGCTTATAATCAAATTTGGGATATTAGCCACTACCTTGTAAATTGCTTTTGAAGATCAATTTGTATAATTTTGGATCAAGGTTTCTTTCATCTTTTTGTAAGTAATTCATATTTAATTCAATATCATCTTTATCTTCTATCATCATGAGCAACTAATTCTTTTCTAAGGTTGTGATGCCTAGAGATCTCATCTTAATCTATTGATAGTGGATCCGAATATATTTGATCGATCCTTGATTTTCAAGTTAAGATTGATGGTTGCAAATATCAATCCATACCAAATTGCCTCAATTACACTTGAAAAAGTTGATTAGGGTCTAATAGGGTTAATCAACAAGAACTCAAGATGTAACTATTGTTTAATGAATTCACTTAGGAATAAGTTGAATCTATTTAGCAGGATATACACAGTTTATATTTAGATTCTTATTGATTAAGAAGAATTAATCAAGATAAACACCAGTTAATTATTGAAAAATATTGAGTGATTGTGTAGGAATTATCTACATACGAATAAAAATCCACTTTGATGTCTTGATTAAGTGATTTGGGTGGGGAAATTCGAGACGAGAATACAATCTTAGTCTCTTCTCTTATTGATTTCAAATACTTGCAATTAGCTTTCAATTTAATTTACATCACTCTTTTCAATATAACCAGAATAACATCTTAAGATGAAGAATCATTTATTCACTTACTTTAGTAACATTTTCAATTCTAAGTCTCTGTTGGATTCGACACCCACTCATAGTTGGGTAAATTATATTGTATATTGTTATTTACACTGGAAATTATCAATCACTTAATATAAAGAAAGAACAATTTCAATCTCGTGAAACTGTTCAGAAAGTACCATATCTTAGTGCAATTGGTATACTTATGCATCTTGTTGTTACTATCCATGAAATAATATTTTTATTATTGTGTGGACAATATATAGTTTTACTTTTACATGAAGATACTTGAATAAAATTAAATATTTGTATGGATTTATTATTTATAACCAATATTATCAAGGAATTCTTGGTTATGAAAATGCAAGAAGATTCGATCACACGTAAATATTTATTTGCATATGGGGTATTGTAATATTTATATTATTTTGCTAAACAGAATTTGTTATTTATGTAGATCATGCAAAGATAACAATGATCGTGAAACAAGTGAATCATATATTAGGATGAGTTTAAGAATCCAACATCTTCATGAATGTAATTTGGCCACAAAGACATTGTCAATATTAATATTAAAAAAGTTGGTATGTGAGATTGGAAGACATCGACTACAATAATTGATAAATTGAAGGTGGAATAAAAGAAACATAGATCTGAAAAGCCATGTAACCTAAAAATGGAAGAAGTCTTCTCTGGATTCCAACTACTTGGAACTTGGTGAGAACGTTAGAGGTAACCTAAAATAGAGCTGATTGAAGTCTTTTGTCATGACCCAAGTGGCAGTGATTGACACCCACACTAACCTCCTCCCCCCGGTGGGCGAACCAGCGAAATCCGATAATAATCCCCAAATGACCCTAAAACAAGACATTCATGATGAAAACAACTATCATACTCTTTAAAATAAACCTTGAACCATTATACTACGCAAACCAAAAACTAATAAAATCACTTTCCAGAATCTGATTGTCATTGCACCAGACATCTAATTTACAACACTAAGAAAACTAACAACTCAAAGAAAACAAAATCTTCAAATATCTGAAAAGAAAAGACACCTGCAACGGAAGAATGAACTGCAACTCGTCTGCTCACCTTCTCAATTCAAAAATTCTGCTCTACAGATAAGGACGTGAAGAACTGCCTGACTCGAACTCTGCACTCAGAAAAGAAGTGTAGGAGTAAGGCTAATATATAACACGGTACTGGTAGGTATCATCTGCCAATCCAAAATAA
Organism: Datura stramonium; assembly: GCA_018107945.1. Taxonomy (NCBI): domain Eukaryota; kingdom Viridiplantae; phylum Streptophyta; class Magnoliopsida; order Solanales; family Solanaceae; genus Datura; species Datura stramonium. Next base: position 255,165 of record JACEIK010000061.1, read on the forward strand.
TAACACATATACCGAGTAATAATAATATATGACCAGTCTACAACATTTTGGGATGTACAACACAAATCAAGACACACTAGTTCTACACGGGAGACAGTCGGCCTGCTTAATGGATTGGGTTGTCTTCGCTACATCAATCGCTTGATCGAGGCAACGGTACTACTTAGGCAGTAGCTCGACATAGTTGCGCTCTTCTCAGTTTATCCATTCAACAATTCAACAGTTCATCAATCCAACATTTTAGAATTTCATATACTCCATAAATCCACCACACCCGTACAATTAAAAACAACAATCATGTCAGCTATTAAGATCTACAAGTCCACAGTTAATCACGGGAACAACTACTCAACATTTACACATGGTGAAAAAGTCACACTTAGAACTAAAGACATGTTCTTCATTATCAACTCACATCATATCAACGATACTTTACACATTCTCTTAGCACATTCCTCATTCAACCTCATGAATATAAATGGAAGTACAAAATAATACACAAAAACGACAAACCAAGGGTAACATGATGGGCACACGCCTCCGTCATCTCCCCCTAACACTCAAGCACACAATCATGTACACACATGCCAGAGTTCATCAAACCAGGGTTCTCCCATTACTCTCCTATAATTTCAGCCCTAGTTCATCAAACCAGGGTTCTCTAGTTCAGATTTTTCACCATTAATGGGTTTCCCTTAAGCTTTTACGTCAAACAATACCCATTAAAGGGACTAGGGGACAAGAAACTCATCTTTTCACCACAACTCTCATTGAAGTACTCCTCCAGGCTTTTGGTGCTCGTACTTCACCTGCTGATCTAGGGCATAATTGCATGTCCAAGTGCAACTTTATAACTCAATTTAGTCTTGTTTATCTACTTATTTATATACATTTTTATGTGATTTTATGTAAATGTGAATATATACTAACCAACATGATTAGTCC
>JACEIK010000061.1:293193-309846 GCA_018107945.1 Datura stramonium
TTATTATTATTACTATTATTACTACTATTACGACTCATGTTACGGATCATAGTTGGATTCAACGAGTTGTACTAAGGGTCGTACTGTTGCTTTTGAACTTGACCCTTTCTGATTTGTGGTACGATCACCTGGTACGACTCGCAGTGAGATACTACCGGTCGTACTAGGGTCTGTACCATGAGTTTCCAGTTAAACTAGCTTAGGACAGTCCTAACGAATCCTCCTACGAGTCGTGGTGCAAGACTACGGGTCTTAGGAAGGCTCATGAAGCCTGTCCTCACCTTAAGCATGCTCAGTTGTGCAATTAGAAGCATTTTTAGATAGGCACTCAAGATTCCCTATCCCATTTAATCTTTGCATCCCAGACCTCATCTACCCCATCTATCCTCACAATTTCAATTCTCTATTTACTCATTGCCCATCCTTAATTTAATTCATTGAGTTGCATTCATTCCAATACCCAGCAAGCAAGATTGTGCACGACCCACTAATCGATTTCCTCTATTTTAGTTTATGTATGGAGGAATCACTGTGAAGGTCCGATTACAGTAGCAAGACAAGACAAATAAATAAAATTCAACTTACTTTCTAGTTTCTTGATTTACTTTTGCTTGCTTGGAGTTTTGGAGGATGAACCTCAGCTAAACTTCATGACTTTATGGGACAATTTGGGTGTGAGTGGAGTGAGAGTGAATTATGGGGAGTGAGAAGTTGGGGAGATGATCATGGGTTTGTGCTTGATTTTGTGTGGGAATAGTTTTATGTCCAAAATTTTGATTTTAAATAGGTTTGGGGCGGATTAAAACAATCCAAGTTGAGTTGTGTCACGTGGATTATTTCATTTATTTAGCCTATCATGACTCGTACCATAAGTTGTAGGTCATACCTATGACTCATCCCTTGGACTCATATCAGAAGACTGTGGGAACTTACCTGGGGACCTACTAGTGTATGGTACGTCGTACCAATGTACTGTGACCCGCACCATCACTCGTAACTCAGCATTTTTGCACTTTCACACTTAGAACAGCTCATCCTTACAGTGGGTACTATGACCCATACCATGGAAGTATGGTTCATAATGACCAACCTTAATGTGAAATCATGCACTTATAATGCCCCGAAAACCATAAGATCATACCCAGGAGTTGAAACGGTGATAATAGAATTTTCTGCACCAGGTCACAGAATGAGTCATCCAGTGACCCGTCAGGATGACCACGAGTCATTAAATGACTCGTGGTGAGGAGTGTGACCTAGTTGGAAATTTTCAAAGTTGGGGTGACCACGAGTTGTGGTCAGTCCCACGATCCGTTAGGTCACCTGTGGTTAAAGGCAGTTGAAGGATGGAGGGAGAGCAGGTAGTGTACCCAACGACTAGACACCACAAGTTGTGGTCAATGCCACGAATTGTTGAGTGGGTCATGGTCAGTAGTTGGTTAGAGATTAAATGTTTTTGGCAATGAAGGCGAAGATCACTAACCACGAGTCGTGGTCACTGACAACGACCCGTCCAGTCCCTCATTGGGACTGACAGTCTATTTTTCCCTGCAAGTTTATTAAGGGCTTTTCCGTAATTCCTATGTTCCTAAGGCCTAAACTACGTCGTTTTAAGGTCAGTTATGCATTGTTCCATTGTTCCATTGACGAGTCTCCCATTGTTCCTCATGATTTCAGTTATGCATGTACATCATTCATGATATTATCTTTTTAGCAGGTTCGACCCAATGTTTAATTTTACTTAGGATTATCATATTTCAGCTTTGAGTCATTCGATTCAATTATGATGTTCAGTTATGTTTAGATCATGATTTTAGAAAATAGCATGCAAGCCGTACTCTCAGATTCTTATCTTGATTATGTCTTATATTATGCATGTCCAATGATTTTACTTACTTAGAGGTTTTACTTACCTTTCATACTCGGTACATTCCACGTACTGACCGCATACTCTATGTTATATCATTTCATGATACAGGCTCCGATGTTCAGACTTAGCCTCGTTGCTAGCCAGCCTTCCAGAGTAGCGTATCCAGTCTCAGTTGGTGAGTCCTCATCTCCCGAGGACCATTCCTTATCAGTATCAGGAGTAGAGAAGTTAGTTGGGGTCTTGTCCCATCAACTCATCAGAAATAGAGGCTTTACAGACATAGATTATATTCAGCTTCAGACTCGTGTTGTATGTTCTAATGTTATGTTATGTTTATTATGTGGATCTTCTATTTTTATTAATTGAGTTAGATGTATGTTCATGCCATGGGTAAACTTGGAGTCTCTCGGGGCTCCTTGTCCTGTGTCTCGATCTGGGCCCATGTTCAAGTCGTGACAAACTTGGTATCAGAGCATTAGATTTTGAAGTTTCCTAGCGTGTCTGAAAGCCGCGTTAAGTAGAGTCTTTTTCATAGGTGTGAAGCGCATCATACTTATGACGAATAGGCTATGAGATTTTTAGGAAATGTTCCACTCTTTCATGATCTAAGTCGTGTGATGAGATGTCTCTCTATCCTTCTAACTCGTGTTATACACGTTTGTAGAATCATGCCTCCCCGCAGATTTAACGGAAGGAGAAACAGAAACGGAAATGGCCACGAGGATGGAAATGGAGACGGGCATCAACAGGCCCCACCAGCCCATGCGGAGCATATACCCAAGCCAGTTGCCCACTTTGAGTTCAGGGTAGCCATTCAGATGCTAGCTCAAGACTTGACTGCCTAGGTCAACCAACAGGCGGTAATGCATGTCCCTTAGAACGGGAATGCCACGGCAGGGAGGGTTAGAGATTTTCTAAGGATGAACCCTCTGGAGTTTCTTGGGTCAAAGGTGGATGAGGATCCATATGAGTTCATCGATGAGATTCTAAAGATCACCCAGGTCATGGGGGTGACTGGAGAGGAGTGCACCGATTTAGCCTCATATCAATTGAAGGGGGTTGCGCACATTTGGATTAAACAGTGGAAGGATAGTAGGGCAGTGAGAGCAAGCCCTATTGGTTGGGATGAGTTTCATGTTGCATTTCTGGAGCGGTTCTTCCCTCGTGAGATGAGGGAGATTAAAGCAGCTAAATTTGTGAATCTGAGACAAGGGAAGATGACAGTGCAGGAGTATGCCGTAGAGTTCACTCGTCTGTCCAAGTACGCACCAGAGTTAGTGGTTGATCAAAGAGCTCGAGTGAGCAAGTTTGTACATGGAGTGGCGGACTACCTGGACAAGGATTGCAGAACCTCCATACTTCATCAGGATATGGATTTTCCTCGGATGGTTTTGTACACCCAGTAGATGGAGGCGGTGCATCTGAGAGAGAGAGAGGCCAAGAGGGGCAAGACAGACAGTTATGGGTTCTCTTAGCAGAGACCAGGTGGTGGGCACCGACAGCAGTCCCACCAAAGATCTTTAGCCCCAGCACCGTCGGCTATGAGTGTGCCATCCCGATCTAGGAGTGACCAGAGGGGGCAATCATCAGGCTCTACAGGACAGAGAAGCATCCTAGAGTGTAGCAGGTGTTGCCGTAGGCACACAGGCCAATGTTTGGCAGGTACAGGTGCTTGCTTCGGGTGCGGGAAGCCCGGGCACATGCTTAGAGATTGACCAGCAGCTAGATAGGATCATGATAAGGGCCGAGGTCTAGCTTCTAATTTAGAATATCCACCAGCACGCCCAGCTCAGCAGGGGGAATCTACTAGTACAGGTGGCGGAAAGTGCCAAAATAAATTCTATGCCTTAGCATCCTACCAGGAGCAAGAGGTCTCCCCGGATATAGTCACTGGTATGTTACAAGTATTCCATCTTGATGTATATGCGTTGTTAGATCCAGGGGATACTTTGTGTTTTGCGACGCCCTATGTAGCTAGTAGTTTTAGATTCAGTCGTAAAATCTTATGAGAACCCTTCTCAGTCTCTACTCTAATTGGTGATTCAGTTATAGCTAGACGGGTGTATAGAAATTGCCCTGTCACTGTCCTTCAGAAAGTCACCTCAACAGATTTAGTAGAGTTAGCCATGACAGATTTTGATGTTATCCTCGTCATGAATTGGCTATTTTCATGCTATGCCTCAGTGAATTTTAGAATCCGTGCAGTAGAGTTCAGATTTGCGGGTGAGCCAGTCCTAGAGTGGAATGGTAGTTCAGTTGTGCCTGTAGGTCGTTTCATTTCCTACCTTAAGGCCAGAAAAATAATCTCTAAGGGTTGCGTGTACCATCTAGTTAGGGTTAAGGATGCTACGTTCGAGACCTCGATTATCCAGTCAGTTCCAGTAGTATGTGAGTATTCATAAGTCTTCCCAAATGATTTATAGGGAATCCCTCCCGAGCGGGAGATTGATTTTGGTATTGACCTTCTTCCCGATATGCAGCCTATATCTATTCCTCCTTACATAATGGCTCCAACCGAGCTAAAGGGATTGAAGGAGCAATTGAAGGTCCTTCTAGACAAGGGTTTCATCAGACCTAGAAAATCCCCATAGGGTGCACCAGTTCTCTTTGTCCGCAAGAAAGATGGTTCTCTTAGTATGTGCATTGATTAACGACAGTTGAACAAAGTTACCATCAAGAATAGGTATCCTCTCCCTAGGATTGATGATTTGTTTGACCAGCTTCAGGGTGCTAAGTGCTTTTCGAAGATAGACCTCAGATCCGGATACCATCATCTCAGGGTTCGGGAGAGTGACATCCCAAACACAGCCTTCAAGACGTGATATGGTCATTATGAGTTTGTAGTTATGTCTTTTGGACTAACGAATGCTCCTGTAGCTTTTATGGATTTGATGAACAGGGTGTTCAAGCTATATTCGGACATGTTCGTGATAATGTTCATAGATGATATCCTTATATACTCTCGGAGCGAGGAGGAGCATGCCTCTCATTTGAGTTTTGGTTGAACTCGGTGGCATTTTTGGGTCATGTGGTGTCAAGTAAGGGTGTTAGGTAGACTCTCAAAAGATACAAGTGGTGAAGAATTAGCCTAGACGAGTGAATCATTCGGATATCAAGAGCTTCTTGGGTTTAGCAGGGTATTATCGGAGATTTGTTGAGGGGTTTTCATCTATTGCAGCCTTGTTGACTAAGTTGACCCAGAAGAAGGTAAAGTTTCAATGGTCAGAGGCTTGTGAGAGGAGCTTCCAGGAGTTGAAGACTCGACTCACCTCAGCACCGGTGTTAACCCTACCTGAGGGTACCGATGGGTTTGTGGTATATTGTGATGCTTCGAGAAACGACCTTGGTTGTGTATTGATGCAGCATGGTAAGATTATAGCATATGCTTACAGGCAGCTGAAGGTTCATGAAAAGAATTATCCGACTCATGATCTCGAGTTGGCGGCGGTAGCATTTGCCTTGAAGATTTGGAGATACTACCTGTAGGGGGTCCATGTGGATATGTTTACGGACCACAAGAGCCTACAATATGTGTTTACCTAGAAGGATCTAAATCTATGCCAAAGGAGGTGGTTGGAGTTATTCAAGGATTATGATATGAGTGTCCTTTATCATTCGGGAAAGTCTAATGTGGTAGCAGACGCTCGTAGTGGGCTTTCTATGGAGAGTGTGTCTCATGTAGATGAGGGGAGAAAGGAGCTGGTGAAGGATGTGCATCATCTTACGTGGTTGGGAGTTCGTTTAGTTGACTCGACCAACGGTGGTGTCATTGTTCAGAATGGATTAGAATCATTCTTGGTAACTGATGTAAAAACTAGATAAGACGAGGACCCTATTTTGGTAAAGTTAAACAAAGCCGTTCAGAATCAAAAGGTAGAGGTCTTTTCTAAAGGGGGAGATGGTATGCATCGATATCAAAGTCATTCGTGTGTTCCGGATGTTGATGATTTGAGAGATCGAATGTTGCACGAGGCTCATTTTTCTAGATACTCTATACATCCAGGTGCCACCAAGATGTACTATGACCTACGGAAAGTCTATTGGTGGAATGACATGAAGAAGGAAATTGCAGAATTTGTGGCTAAGTGTCCGAATTGTCAACAGGTGCAAGTGGAACATCAAAGACCGGAAGGGGTGCTTCAAGACATCAGTATTCCTACTTGGAAGTGAGAGGAGATCAACATGAACTTCATCGCAGGGTTGTCTCGCACTCGTCGACAATACGACTCCATTTGGGTGGTTGTGAACAGGTTGACCAAAGCAGCTCATTTTCTACCGGTCAAAACCATCGATTCAGTGGAGGATTATGCCAAATTACACATTCAGGAGCTATTTCGGTTGCATGGAGTGCCTTTGTCCATCATATTAGATAGAGGGGAGATCGTTTCAAAAGGGACTTGGTACTCAGGTCAAGCTTAGCACAGTGTTTCACCCGCAAATGAATGGTCAGGCAGAGCGGACTATTCCGACTCTCGAGGACATGTTGAGAACGTGTGTGATTGACTTCAAGGGTAATTGGGATGATTATTTGCCTCTCATTAAGTTGGTGTATAACAACAACTACCATTCCAGCATTCAGATGGCTCTGTTTAAGGCTCTCTATGGGTGGAGATGTAGATCACCTATTGGATAGTTTGAAGTTTGTGAAGCTACGATGATAGGCCCAGATTCAATCCATGAGGCTATGGAGAAAGTTCAGCTTATAAAGGACAGGTTAAAAATAGCTCAAAGTCACCAAAATTCCTATGCAGATGTGAAGAGGAGAGAACTTGAGTTTGAAGTCGGTGATTGGGTGTTTCTGAAGGTATCTCCCATGAAGGGAGTGATGAGATTTGGAAAGAAAGGGAAACTTAGTCCTCGTTATGTTGGCCCATACCGGATTGAGAAACGGGTTGGCAAGGTAGCATATGAGTTGGAGTTGCCCTCAGAATTAGCTTCAGTCCATCTTGTCTTCCATATATCGCTCTTAAAGAAGTGTTTGGGTGATCCAGCTCTAGTTGTTCCGGTGGACAGTGTCGGTGTGAAAGATAGCCTTAGTTATGAAGAGGTTCTAGTGGAAATGGACTGTCAGGTTCATAGGCTAAGAAACAAATAAGTAGCTTCAGTTAAAGTTTTATGGAGGAATCAGCATGTTGAGGGAGCTACTGGGAAGCCGAAGAAGATATGATGGCTAGATACCCACATCTATTCCCTTCTGGCTCAGTTTCAGCTTGAGGTATTTGTTTCTTCCTTAATACTCTATTCAGTTTCATGTTAAGCTCACGTACCTCAATTTCTTTCATGTAAATGGATGTATGTGTGGTGTGGGAATTCAGTTCAGTCATGTAGTTCAAATCGGAGTCAGTCACTCCGTCAGTTTTCAGCATGTATGTTCAATATTTGAGTATGATAATTGCATTTCTCTGCTTTTCTATATGATTTCCAACATTCAAGGATGAACGTTCCTAAAGGAGAGATATTGTAATGCCATGGAAACCCTAAGATCAAACTCGGGAGTTGAAATAGAGAAAATAGAATTTTCTACACCAGGTCATAGGACGAGTCATCCAGTGACCCGTTAGGATGACCAAGAGTCGTTAAGTGAATCGTTGTGAGGAGTGTGACTTAGCTGGAAATTTTCAAGGTTGGGGTGAGCATGGGTGTGACCATGAGTCATGGTCATGCCCATGATCTGTTAGGTCACTCGTGGTCAAAGGCAGTTGAAGGATGGAGGAAGAGCAGGCAGTGTACCCAAAGACTACACACCACTAGTTGTGGTTAATGCCATGAATCGTTGAGTGGGTCGTGGTTAGAAGTTGGTTAGAGATTAAATGTTTTGGGCAATGAAGGCCACGACCGATGACCACGAATCGTGGTCACTGACAACCACCCGTCCAATCCCTTGTTGGGACTGGCAGTTTGTTTTCCCTGCGAGTTTATTAAGGGTTTTTCTGTAATTTCTATGTTTCTAAGGCATAAACTACGTCGTTTTAAGGTCTGAATGGAGTGTTTTAAAAAGGGTTAAGTCATTCTAAGACTATCCTAATTCATGCATGCAAGTTTAGAAGTTTGAGAGGTGATCAAAGTCTAGTTCTTCCTCAATTCTCTTTGGGCAATCAAGAAAGTGTGAAAATCATATCCCTTCAGGTATGTAAGGCTATGAATGGGTGAAATTGTCCACACCCATGCCCAATTCCCTCTCAATTCACGATGTTCTAGTTGATGGTTCCATGGGATTTTTACCCAATACATGAATTCCTAAGTTTCAATCATGGGTATGATCTAAGCATGTTTTGAATGATGAATTATGATTAATCGACAGATTTTACAATGTTTTAAATTATAAATTATGTTTTCAAATGCTCTAAACTATGATGTCCATCCATGAATGTTCATGAAAGTTGAGATCCATAAGATATATGTTCAAGTATGATGTGATGTTTATGAAGAAAGTATGATTTCGAAATACCCATGTAATATTCATCTTTTCAAAGTGAATCAAGTTGATTTCAAGCATGTTTAAGTATTGGGCAAGCCCATATGATCAAGTATGTTTTACGATTTCGTGAATTAGCTTACCACATGGTTTTGGAGTCAAGACTCCCATTATTTTTCAACTTGTGGTATGGTTTGAGCCAAGGCTCCTCAGGTTATGATTTAAGATTATGCATATATGTTATTATTCAGCTTCGTCATTAGACAATGGCTAGCTTCGTTGAAAAATGATGGAAAGAATATGCATATTTTTGGGAGTAGTGTCTAGCATCGAGTAGGCTAAGGGTCAGTCAACCCTATGCCTTAGAACTACGTGCCAACATAGGTATGATCAGATTATTTGGGACCTCCTTTGGGCTTTCCCCTACCCAAAAAGGGCCTTGAGCTTGATATCGATATCATTGTAGCGTCCTTAGCCCTTTCAAGGCTTTAGATGGCTCTACCCACTTGAATGTGATAGTCGCGACCATGTAAGCTCTATCATGGTAATGTCAGTTATATGACAAGTCTCCCATTATTCCTCATGATTTCATTTATGCATGTACATCAGTTATGATATTATGTTTTCAGCAGGTTTGACCCAATGTTCAGTTTTATTTATGATTATCAGATTTCAGCTTTGGGTCATTCGATTCAGTTATGATGTTCGGTTATGTTCAGATCATGATTTTAGAAAATAGCATGCAATCCCTACTCTCAGATTCTTATCTTGATTATGTTTTATATTATGCATGTTCAATGATTTTACTTACTTAGCGGTTTTACTTACCTTGCATACTCGGTACATTCCACGTACTGACGGTATACTTTATGTTGTATCGTTACATGATACAGGCTTCGATATTCAGACTTAGCCCCATTGCTAGCCAGCCTTCTAGAGTAGCATATCCAGTCTTAGTAGGTGAATCCTTATCTCCCGAGGACCATTCCTTATCAGTTATCTTTATATTTTCAGTTTCAAGATTAGAGAGTTAGTTGGGGTCTTTTTTTTCCATCAACTCATCAGAAATAGAGGTTTTTCAGACATAGATTGTATTCAGCTTCAGACTGGTGTTGTATGTTCTGATGTTATGCTATGTTCAGACTTCCGCTATGTTTATTATGTTGATCTTCTGTTTTTATTGATTGAGTTAGATGTATGTTCCTGTCATGGGTCTACTTGGAGTCTCTCGGGGCTCCTTATCCCATGTCTCGATTCGGGCCCATGTTTGGGTCATGACAGCACTAGAACAAGTATTTTTTTTCACCACAGATCATAACGAGCTGTACAATCCTCCTATGAGCCATAATGAGGCTCATAGTACAAGTTTGTTCTGCAATTTTTCTCCCATCGGTTTTTGTTTCACCTGCACATTGAACACACATAAGTCAAGATACTTGGGTTGCCTCCCAAAAATTGTCTGATTTAATGTCGCGGCACAATGCAGGTGGTTTGGTTACTCAGACTTCACCAAACTACCTCATGAGTTGCCTCCCAAGAAGTGTCTGATTTAACGTGGCGGCGTGACGCAAGTCTCTTGACTACTCAAAATTCGTCAAGAAACTTAGACTCATCCTCAATTGCTGACACTACCCTAAACTCATTGGGCTGTTTTATTAACCGGCAGACATTGAAGGTGACCTCCTCCTTGTTCAATCTAAACTTCAACTGGTCAACCTCAACATCCACCAAAGCTCTCCTAGTGGCAAGGAATGGTCGCCCTAAAATAATGGAGACCTCAAAATTGACCTCACAATCTATGATCACGAAGTCAGCTAGGAAGATAAAACTGTCCACCTTGACTAGCACATCAAAAAGGATCCCCATTAGCTTCTTAATTGTGCGGTCTGCCATCAATAGCCGCATCATAACTGGTGTAGGGGCTCTCGAGCCCAGTTGTTTGACACAACTAATGGCATCAAGTTGATACTACCACCTAGGTCACATAGGGACTTTACAAACTCAAAATCACCAATCTTGCACGGAATGGTGAAGGCACCTGGATCTTTCTTTTTCTGAGTAAGGACCCGTGAGGCTATGGCACTGAAATAGTGTAAGTTACCTACTGGCTCATAGCTCACGGACCTCTTTCTAATCACCAGGTCCTTCATAAACTTGGCATACTCGGGAATCTATTCTAATGCCTCGACCAATGGGATGTTCACAGACAACTGTTTTAGCATTGACAAGAACTTTTGGAACTTCTCATCTTCCGCCTTCTTCTTCTTCCTCTGAGGGGATGGTGGTGGTGGTCGAGGGATCAGCCTATAAATCTGAGTTGCACCTTTTTCCTTCCTTTTATTAGCTCTAGACTCCTTTGCATCACCTGGAGTCTTGGTCAATTCAACCTCACCTGTAAGATATTGTTTAGAAATCTCATCTTCCTCATTCAGCTCGATCTCCTTTTGTCTCTCCATCTCAACTACAACTGGTAAGGGGGTTGATGGTGGTTTTTCCACTCCTAGTGATCACAGCCATCCAACGACTTTCATTTTTCATATTTTAAACTGTGTTGCTAGGAAGTGTGCCCTTCTATCTCTGGTTTAGGGATGCATACATATGACCTAGATGTTGCTTGATCGCTATGGCATGCAATTCAACTTTCTGGCTCATGCCCAATATGTATTCTCAAATGTCCTTCAACTAATCATCTGTGGATTTTTCCTTTTTCAGAAACTCATCCATCATGCTCTCCAACTTTGATGGTCCAGCATCGCCCTCACGAGCCCTAAGAGGAACATATAAACTTGTTCGATCATTGCGGTAGCCGTCATTCTTTCTCCAATCACCTTCTAGCTCACGACCTCTGCTCCTATCCCTATACCAGTTCCTATTGTAGTTTTCTTTGTATTGGTCCGACCTTGATTTTTGACACCTCGGATCCTTAGGCATTGGCCTGAAACCCACCGCCTGGTTGTTCAAAAAGTTTGTCGTTTTCTCAGAATTTGACTAGTCATACTCCGATTCCTGACCCTGAGCTCCCATTGGATTCACCTTTTGAGATCCAGCACCCATAATATGCTTCATGAGTAGGTCTAGAGATGTCCTCATGTGAGACAACTCCTGATCACGTTCCTCCTCTTTTCTGCATTGGTCCGTAGTCATCCCTATGGCTTATGTACTTGCAGTTGTCTCAGCTTCACTTGTGTGCCAGTCTCTGTTCATTTTGGTCACTCAGTCAAGTATGATAGTCGCTTGTTCCCATGAGTGACTCGTGAGTTCTCCTCCTGCCACTGTATCTGCTACAGCCTTGGTGTTATTTTTCAAAGACCTGTAAAAAAATTTCAATAAACTGTCATTAGGAATTTTATGATTAGGGCACTTCGTCAGATTCTTCTTAAATCTCAGCCAAGTCTCATGTAGTAACTCCATCTTCAACTGCCAAATATTATAGATCTCATCCTTTAGCTGCAGCATCCTGAAAGGTGGGAAGAACCTTTCTAAAAAGACTTGTTTTAGCTCCCTCCAGTTGGTAATGGAGTCGTTAGGAAACTTCGATAACCATAAAGTGACCTCTCCAGACAGGGAGAATGGGAAGAGTCTCAGCCTGATAGCATCTTGACTCACACCTGGCAACCTGTATGCCTTGAAAATCCCCACAAAGTTCATCAGGTGCGGATTCGCATCATCATTTGCATGACCACTAAACACCCCTTTCATGTTGAGAAACTGGATCATGGTGCTAGTAATGTCAAACTTTTCCCCAGCAGGCAAAGGTAGAGGTATAATGGCTCCTGTTGACTCAGCCTCATCAATATCCTGGTCCTCATCAACATCAAATTATGGAGCATATCTATGGCATCTGTTACCCCGTCTGTGTCAATCAACATTGCCCACCACTCCCTAGGGATCGTCTACTCCCTGAAGACGGCTTGCCATGCTAACTCTGCTTGACGAGCCTCAGAGGCTTATTTTTCTTGCATCTGTTCAAGGGCTTCGTTACGCTCCATATTTTACAGTGTCCTTTCAAGCTCTAGATCAAGTGGGATCAAGGGGTTTTCGCTTCGCCGAGTACTTAGCATTCACCAAGTGGAAGCATGTGGGTGTCAAAAACAAAATAAAAACATAAATAAAGAAATAGCGACTAAAAGTTAAACACAAGCAGTTAATCTAATCCTAAGCCATATTTCTTGGCAACGGCGCCACTTTTTGATAACGCTCAAATCACACCCCTGTAAAAGTATGACGTGAATGTTGTCAATAAAGAATCAAACAAAGATTGGGGTCGATGCCACAAACAATATGGTCAGGATATAGAATAATGCTAGTATTTATGCGTTTAGTACAATTATCTCCTAATGGGGGGTTTCAATGAAAGAATTAAGTGAGAGTGTTGTAAATTGAAGTTGTTTTCAAGATTATGCAATTAACTAGGGAGGTGTTCCCCATGGATTCATAACTACTTCGAATTTTACACTTGTGATCTATTTCAATACTTGGTTTATAGAAACTGATAACATAGGTTCATCCAAATGACTGGTTCGTCCCTATTGGATGACTATACTCAATTACCGGATTAGTTCTCTTGAATGATTTCACTTTAACCATTATTAATTTATTCCAAATTAACTATCATGCGACTGCAGCTCAAGTTATACAATGAACTATCAAATTCAAGGCTTTGTTTGTACTTCTCTTTTCCTAATCTTTACCTCTCTAGGTTCAAGCAAGTAGAGAACTCGGGCAAGTCCTAATGTTGCGCTCTGTTAAAAAATGTTTAAGATGAAGAGAATACAATACAAGCATTCGTATTAGTTTAGAATCACTTTGTGCAAACCCTAGTTGGTCAATTAACCATGGTTCCCACAACTCTAGTTGTGGAGATTTTAGCCTCTCATGGTTGTAAGAGAAGAATTAGATTTCATAGACGAAAATATAATTAAAAACTTACAATCTGATTGAAATAAAACCCACTTGATTAATTGCATAACACAACAATGATCAATCCAAGAATAATTAATAATCTTCAAGAATATTAGAAAACTCAAGAAGAATCTCCAAAGTATTTCTCTCAAATGTGTCAAAGTTCGACTAAACAACCTTTCTTCACAAAAATAACCTAGAAATATATTTATACAAATAATCAGAAACCTTTTCTAAGTTAACAGGAAAACTATAATAATTGTCGCCTCCAGATCATACGACTCGTACCATGAACTTACGAGTCATAGATTCCACTCGTACAATGCTCAACAGCCCAGATTTTGGTTAAGTGTTGGGAGTTGGTACAACTCGTACACTGCTCCTATGAGTTGTAGTATCTGTCGTGGTCTGAACCTGTGATTTTTGGTATCCTCTTAATATTTCCACGAGTGTCTTGGTTCGTGTAACAATCCACCCAGTCATTATAGTACCCCAGCCACCTAATAATGGGTGAATTTAAATTTTTAGAGATTTGAAATGAAATCCCCAAAAAACAAAGGGCACAAGATGAACAAGTTCGAATGGGTTGAGTTAGGGTGGGCCCAGGCATGTGTCCGCCGCAGTGGGACGCTTCCCGCCATAGCGGAACTACTGTAGCGATAAAGGTGCTCGCTGCGGTGGGTGACATGGATAGAATTTCGAAAATCCCGTTTCATTTAGGATCTTAAAAACCTAGTCTCTAAGAAGGGCTTAATAAAAATGCCCCAAAAACAGAAAATAATTTTTTGAAAAAATAAGAAGGCTAAGAGGTAAAGGTTCAACCTCTATACCTAGGAACTCCTGCAAGAACTCAAGAAATCGATGCAAACATGCAGTTGAGAATGTTTCGATGATGGCTTGGCGCCCAGGTAGGCTATGGTTTACTAACTTTTGTGTTATACTTTAATTATATAAACATATACGTGCGTATGATTGATATGCTTTTGATGGGTAGGATCGAAACTTAGATAAGTTGTTGTTGATTATTTGAAATCGGGAGATTATGAGAATGTATGGATTAGAAAAAAAAGGGTAGTGATATCCCCGTAATGTGAAAACCCCTAGGGGAGAGATGGCAATAATAAATAATCCATGCTTAAGGGTGTACGTGGGATCGAATTAATTATATGTAAATTGACCTTCGGGCATTGTTGTTAAATATATTTTTCGGTGTATAAAATTGTAGGATCATTCCTTCTGAATTAAAATCTTGGATGGTTATTCATATACATTATTCTTAGAGGATGCAATAATTGAGCAGTTAATAGATTTTTATTATTATAAAACGTGAGTTGAATCCCATAGATTAGGGTAGCTAGATCTTATGTAATGACCTATATGAGCTACGGTTAATACTGCATTGTTTGGGTTGATGTATATTGTTTGTGTTGATGGTTGCACTGTGAAAAGTTAATTGTTGAAATAAGCTTGATATGATGCTGCCTTCATTGAGGTGGGCATATAGTGAATGAGACATTAGATGGGGAAGACACAAATCATAGGAGAAGCTGGGATGAAGACTGGTCGTAGTACTTCCAGCAATACCATTGCAGCGGTTATTGTACCGCTGCAGCGAGACCGTTGTGGCAGCAGTAATGCTGCTGCAGTGGAGCCCAAACCAGTGAGCGGGCCAAGTTGAATTTCCTTGTAATGTATTAAGGTAACTGGTATTATTACTATTTGGGTATGAAATTGGGTTCCGAATTACGCATGTGATTGTACTCATTGATATGTATATGTAACTCTTGTCATATGTGATTTATTGTTTGTTGTGCTATGATGTGCGTCCATAGATTGAGGGGCGAGTTGGTATCGAAAGAACGTGTAACTAAGATAATGGATGATACAGAGGGTAAATCATCGATATGATGGTGAATATGAGGTCTGGGGCCAAAAGGTAAAGTACTCGGATGAACAGGTTAGTACAATTAGACTATGAATAAGGATCGGATACTTGAATGGCTTGTGCCCAAGGTGAGCATCCGGATGAGCAGTATGAGAGAGTACACAGACAGGTATGGCTAAAAGGCCATGTGGCTGGGTGTACGGATATAAATACACAGATAGTTATGATAAAAGACTCATGCGGCTGGGTGTACAGTATATGGATTTCTAGAGTCCCCTACAGGTCATGACTAGAAGGGCAAGCATAAACCCTCTGGCATGTGTGTATAGTGATGTGATGGAGGCTTGTACCTAGCATATCACCGATGGATGATTGTGTGACAGAGACTGTGTGAGTAATAATTAATTATACATATGGCTACAGAGACAGAAAGATATAGTTATACAAGTGCGATACTGAACATACCGACATGATTCAGGTTGAGGTGAGAAACATGTGTGGAATACCGTGTATTTCCACATGGTTCAGGTATGATATCTTATGGCATTTTCGGGGTATGGAGACATGTATGTGTATGCACTTCAAAGTTGGGGAAAATTGACCTCCTTGTTATGTCTTGATGGTTTATGTGTGTACTTGAATTAGTAAATCCGTATTTGCAATTTAATATTTTATTTTAATTGGTTCTGTGAGTTACGGAAGGTAGACGGGTTCAATAAGAAGGCAGTGAATTACCGTGAGATGACGAGTAGATATTATTATTGATGTGTCTTATTAAGAAGGATCGAAAAATCCTATAGATAAGTGAATAGGTTAATAAACAGTAGAAACAGACTTGGTCAATTGATCGTGGGCAAAATAGCATGCCCAAGTGATACTTTATAACTTAGTTTTTCCTTGTTTATCTATTAATTTATATACATTCTCATGTGATTTTATGTAAANATTTTATGTAAATGTGAATATATACACTAACCAACATGATTAGTTCTTGTTTTGTAGGTTTACAATGAATTTGAGGAACTACTCAATGAGTTGGTGAAGTAGAGGCATGGAATCGAAAGTAGAGCGCGAATGTCGGAAAGGAGGGTGCGCGAAACAGCCCACCTGCGTGTTGGCAACGTGCCACGGCAGGCAGGCTGCGCGACCATGGCGTGCCACGGCTCTAACGTGCTGCACAAGCAGCGAGTCACGCTGCCAACGCGGACAGCTTCTTCTTGGCGACTGGTTTGGTTTCCAGAAGGCCTATGTGATGCCTCCGTGTCACGGAGGCATATTGGCGCGATACACTCCGTGACACGGAGCTATTTCATGCCGGGAATAATTTTAGACACCTCAGATTTACTATAAATAGGTCCCTTAACTCCTAAAAGTAGAGACACGATCTTATTTTCTAAAAACCACGAGAGAGGTCACGATTGTATTCTGAAGAACCACCTAGGAGTGAAGGGAGAAGTGAGAGAACTCACCGAGGGTTTGTGAAATTCCTCTTCTCTTCTACCAATTCTTGTTAGTAAGTTACTTTAACAACGTTTTCTTGTAATTATACGAACATGAGTGGCTAGAACCCTTCCTCTAGGG